>VZTG01002138.1:1813178-1825700 GCA_013397845.1 Melanocharis versteri | reverse complement strand
TTTTTTTTTTTTTTTTTTTTTGAAGAAAGGTCTAAAGGTCTCATTTCTGAGCAGTGGTACATAAGCATAAAGCCTCTGGGGCATGGGAATGACAAACTTACAATCCTGCTGTGATTTTTATGTGCATGTTTTCAAAAAGAAAAGTCTATGCTAATACAGCAAAATGCTCGAATCAGCCCAGTATGTGTCATTTATATGTTCTCTTGTGCTCCTAAGGAATATTAAAAGAATATGATATTTCATTTGCTTTAATTTCAACATTATACAGAAGAAACCACAAGAAAATATTAAATATTTTGATTATGTTTGAAAAACATTAAACATGACATTCAATGTATCAGCTGTTAACAGCACACATTTCTTGTGTTGCTTCTTGGGATGTAATCAAAGGAAAACAAATCACCAATATGTCAGATATGGAAATTTAAATCTCAGTAGCATAAACACATTTTGTACGCTACATTCATATATAAATATTATCATTCCCATGTGGACATTTCCTCTATTCTTTTCCATTTTTTGTATAATATAGCACTGAAATTATTTGCTGTAGTGCCATTATCATGCTGAGATATGTAGAGAACAAAAGCATGAAATAAAAATAAGGAAGAGTATTTCATTGTTTTCTGTAGGAAAAATGGAAAAATCTAGCGGGCACAGGGTTCTGTGACTGGCTTATGCTGTTTCTGTGCCACTCCCTCTGTGACCCAGAAGGCTACCAAAAATATCACTCACAGACAAAACTTCTAACCCTAACAACAAGAAAGGATGGGCTTCTGCATTCAGAGAAATAGACCCAGGCCTTGCTGCCCTGAATCACAGTCTGTGCCGCTGGGGAGGATGGCGAGAAGGGTGAAAATAAAGCAGAACCTGAAAAGCTCACTTACAAACATGAATTAGTCCTTCACAGAGCTTCCCACATGGGAAGCTGGGGGGAAAAAGTTCACAATTTTGTTGCTGTTGGCTTATATTGACGACTAAATATTTGAGGCCAAATCCTTGACTTTGAAGCCTATTTCATGGGAGGTGTTATAACCCACCCCAGAAGGCAAGGGTATCTCAGATTCTTGTTAATTGACCTCTTGGGGCAGGTTAGAGTGAAATGACACTGAATGATCAGTGTTTATATATATATATGGCTTATTTTAGAAGAATTTGTTTGCTGTGCAAAGGAGTCATGCAGCCATTTTGGTTATTATTATCTAAATAGTAGATATTTAGATAGATAAATAAAGATTCTACTCAAGAAAATATATGTGGGAAAGACAAATGATAATAGTAGAAAGATCTCACCACCCATGGATCCAAGAAGACCTGATTGTTGCAATTTTGATGTTTGTTGGTCAAAGTGATGGTCGCAGTCTTGATCCATAGAGGGCAAAAAACTCTAGAGAAATTATCTGCTATAGGACATCACTGAATAAGAATATGATTTCTACAAAAACTCATGTTTAAAGAAAAGCAAGTGCTCAGAAACTTGCCATTGTCAAATCCATCAACTGAACTACCATATGACATCATGTTTAGCATATAAAGCTGGTTGAAGGAGGAAGAGAGAGACACTTGGAGTGATGGTGTTTGTCTTCCCAAGCAACTGTTACACATGATGGGACCCTGATCTCCTGGGAATGGTTGAACACCTGCCTATCCATGGGAAGCCATCAATTAATTCCTTGTTTTGCTTTGCTTGTTTGTGCAGCTTTTGCTTGCTCTATTAAACTGTCTTTGTCCCAACCCATGAGTTTTCTATCCTATTTGTCTCCCCCATCCAGAGGGAGAGGTGACGTAGTGAGTGAGTGGCTTGTGTGGGGCTCATTTGACAACTAGGGTTAAACCACAACACAGTAAAAAACCCAAAAGCAAGGCCTCAAGCACCAATTTTGAGCCAAACCAGATGTATTTAGGCTATTTCAATATATTTCTCTCTTTCAACCTAGTCTCTAGTCAAGACTGCTGCTTTCTCCTACCCTTCTGCATTATTCCTGAATCTTTTTTTTTGACACATACTTCTTACCAGAATCCATACTCAAATCTGTGATATTGCATCCCAATACAGCTTTCCAGTTGAATGAATATTTAGATAGGCAGACAACTTCAGAAATACGCTGCAGAACCCACTGCGCCTGCTGTGCTCCTCAGAGACATTTGGCAGGATATGACATTCCACTCTGCCAGTTCCTCAGCTTCATGAAAAAGGATGCAGTTGCCCTTGGCAGGGCTGTTCTGCCCACCTGGAGCAGCTTGTCTGAAAATGAAGATACTAGCAAAAGAGACTGCTACATAGCACCATGCAACTTAGGCAAAAGAAGCACATGTGACCAATTTAGAATGTGGTTACATCATGGTCAGAAATCAGAATTCTGAGAACCCAAACAGTTCCTCCACAGTCAGTCTTTATGTCTTCTCTAGACACATCTCTTTTTGTAGAAAGGGGGTATTGATTTGCATTTGCTATATAAGTTTCATATGCCACTTCTCTTTTCCACAGGTGATCAGGATAGATTTTGTTAGCTTCAGTCTCGTAGCTGGACTTAATGGTCAGAGAGGGAACCTGATATTAACAGAATATAATTATAAAACCCTAGTTGGGATTTTGTTAAATTGTGCTACATAACTTGTTGACACTTCTGAAATTTAAAAAAAAAAAACAACCAAAACAAAAAGAAATTATGAAATCTGGATTTGTTAAGTGAAGCTACATGTAGATTTTTCTGTGAAATATATCTGCATTCTTCTTATAAAAGAGCAATGTCCATCTGCATATGCATCATATAGACAACTCCCTTCAAATCTTTATGCAATATAGGTTTTGACAAACTTTCCTATTAGAGAAAGTTAAATTTAATTCTCCACTGAGAAGGATAATAGCTTCCAGTACACCAGGAAAAGACTGTAGATTCGAGGATGCACCAATAAAGCTCTTAGTCTTTATTGGTTCAGCAAGAATTCCTTCAGCATCCCGTGATTTTGTACTACTGATAGGATTTGTTCAGCCAACCACTAAAACTGCTAAACCTATGCTATCATAAATGTTACTGCCAGAACATTTATTCTATAAGGCCACTAATTGTATCCTATCACAGCAACTCAATGCANTCCCCTGGTGCCATACATCTGCATGATTTCTAGAAAGAATGCAAAGAAGAAAAAAAGAAAAAAAAAAGCAAAAAAAAAGCAGTGTCTTGGTTCACAATCATTGTATAAATACAGCTATGATAAAATCATTGGGGTTTTTTTCAAGTTTTTGAGAAATTAAGTAACCACTTTTTATATAGCTATTTTACATTATTTGCATATTCTTTGACAAAGATGCCAATTTTTTTGTGATCTCATGTCTCAGCAATAATTCTAATGCCAACAGTTAAACTTGTAACCTGGTACTCCTCTCCTTAAAACATATAGCGAACCACTCAGAATTTATTATTGTAAAACAATAATGGGAACCTACTAAATATTGACAAGGAAATAGAGGATGGCTGTATATCTGGAATGTACAGTGGAAGATCATAAGTCTAACCTTGTTATGTTATAAACAGAAGGATTTTCAACACAAAGAAGTTGGACAAAAATGGGTTAGATTGGTTGGATAACTAGGATTGCTATGGAGATAATTAAGGAAGATGGGATTATCAACAATGCCAAATACTGAAATCAGGTTGAGGACTCTTCATTAGCAGAGAATAAGAGGACACTAACTACTTCAGGGAGAGTGGTTTCTATGGAAGCTACAGCAGAACACTTATTGGATTTGGACAAATAATTTGCCCCAGGGTAAGAAAACACTTCTAAGAGCTGTGATGAACAACAGTAGATTTCACACTCCAAAATACCCAGAAGTTCAAAATGAGAGAATTTTATGGTACTATTACACACACAAAGCACCCAGAGCACCATGAGCAAGAGTGAGAGAGGATAATAAAGAACTTTTTTCCATGTTACTTTGCTTTCTTCTTGACCTTTCTCGTCATGTCTAGAATCAAGAGTATAAGTAAGATATTGTTAACAGATAAATTAAGAAAAAAAAATGTAAGAGAAAAAGAGGTAAGAAGGAAAAGGGCTGGAGAAAAAAATGATGCAAGTTCTTTGTATTTTTCTGGGAGATGTAGCTATGGAGGAAAGGTGTGTCAGAAATAAGTCATAGGAAGACAGGCTATTTAATTTTTCTTTTTCAAAGGCTTGTAAATTAGATTTTGTAGTTCACAGGATTTACCTGTGGGAGATTCTGGTAAAAAAACATCTCACATTACTCTCCAAAGCCAGTTATTTTATGTCAGCATGAAAAACTAAAGGTCACAAAAGCCATATACATTAAATACATTAACAGTTTATTACCCATTTGTGAACCACAATACAAAACATAAGAAAAATAATTGCCACCTGATCTCATAATTACAGTGAAGTTACAGAATTTTTATATATAGTTTCATATTTGCTTTTAAAAGGCTGGGAAAGTTTAGAACTGATGTGGCAAAAAATGCCTTTGGTTTCACCCTCAAGCATGTTCTTTCATGCACTAAGAAAGAGGGTTGCACACAGGAAATTCTGGTTTATTGGTAAAGCACCATGGGAATGTTCTCAGCTTCTGTGAAAACTTAAATTACTTCTTACAGTTGAGGGGTGCAGTCTTCATTTACTGACATCAATCACAACACTAAGGGTTTTTTAAAATATCATTAATATTACTATTGGTAGAAGAAAAAATAGTGAAAAGATGAAAGAAAACCTGCTACACTTCTGAAACCGTGGATAAAAGACTTACTATGTTGTTGCTTCCACTGTTAAGTAGCACATTAAAACAGACTAACATAAATATACACAGCAAAACAGGATCTAATTTTCTGGGCTAGTTATTTAAGTGGCAGCAACTTTACTGATATTTTGATCAAACTATGACCAGTATTGCTGACAGCTGTATAACTAGATAACGGCATCAATGTTGCACTTTATTTTTAGTAGTTTTTCTTGACTTAAGATGTTCTGCTCTAACAATAAAGAAAAAAGTGCAAATAGAAAACCAGTTTTGTTTTAATTTTCCTGTTTCTGTTAAGATATATTTCACCATAATACTGAATGGAATCAATAAGTTCAGGTTTCACAAAACCTGAAATCTAAATGTTTTTAGAAGCATATCAATATTTGGGAGCATTTTAGTCATAATAAATACACAGTTTTGAATGCCCCTGTGTATATTAAGTTCTCCTATGTTTTAAGTTATTGTCAAACTACTCTAAAAAACAAAAAAATATACAAACATCTGTACTAGCCTTATAGATTGCATACTAAAAATTAAAAAAAAAAAATTATAACAGCACAATTTATACTGTAGATGCAACTGCTGCTAATACAAATACAGCAGAGATGACTAGTGTTTACTTGGAAACAGTTTCTTCTACCATTTTTAATAAAAGGCAGGCAAATCTATTAGTGTAAAAAAGAAAACTATTTCAGATTGCTCTATAACATATATATTTACTGTGAGGATGATGAGGCACTGGAGGTTGCCCAGAGAAGCTGTGGATGTCCCATCCCTGGAAGTATTCGAGGCCAGGTTGGATGGGGCTCTGAGCAACCTGGTCCAGTGGAAGGTGTCCCTGTCCATGGCAGGGGGGTTGGAGCTAGAAGATCTTTAAGGTTCCTTTCAACCAAAACCATTCTGTGGTTACAGAAATTGCTTATTAGTCTGGAAGAAAGTCAGACTCATGGAGAGCTGGGAGATGCTACTAAGAAAGCCTGCAGAACTTATATTTTATCCCCTAGTGTGTATTCATTACAATACAGTATTTAATTGCTATTTATCTAGTATTTTCCCAAAGGATCCTCTCTACCTTCCCATTTCATATACACCATAACTAGCTTCATAAAAGAAGAGCTCTTTCATATTTTCCTATACTGGTGTTACTCAATATTTGCCACATAAATTATCTGCTGCATACTATGCAGATAAAGCACCAAACACAGAATCTTAAATTTTCTCTCTCTTAACTGAGATGGATCTGACATATCAGATACTTTTATTCAAGAATTCTTACAGGCTAGGAACCAATTCTTTAGGCTACCATTGACAAATGATATACCATGCATATTATGCACTTCTCTATCTATAGCATACTAATGGCAGTATACCTGAGGTGTAGGAATCATCTTTCCGAGAAGGTTTGCATAAGCACTAAAAAATACAAGAAAAGAAGACACATTACTGCAGGATGCTGCTGTGAATTGATATGATGTGACAGGGAGTTACTAGATATTCTGTTTTAATCATTCAGGGGTATAAAATCAAGGGCCTTGCAAAAAAAAAAAAAAAAAATCCCTAATCCAAAGATTTTTTGTGACTTATTTGAAACACTATTTGAAAAAAGTATAGAAATTGTTCTGAGAAAAGAGAAGAATCTGAGCTTGCTGGTTTTTTTAATAGATGCTCTAAAAATAGGCTTGTTAAACTGTACTCCCTTCAAACCATTTTCTCCATCTCAGGAAACTTAGTTTTGGTTTGTTTTTGTTGGTTTTTTTTGATTAGCACTGATAAAGTTTCAAAGATATGAATGAAACATTTCTATTCAACTTACTGTGTCCAACTTATCTCACATCCCTCCCCACCCCTGCAAAAGTTTTTTTGGTTACAGCAGGAGATAGAAGATATAGATATGGCAATTCTCAGCATGTGGAAACATGACCTGGCCTTGGAGCCTGGAAAATTCCCTATTAGCTTTTGTTTATTTATTTATAAATATATAAATATATAAATATATATGTATGTATGTATTTATATGTGCACACATATATAAAAGCTGCGATTACCTATCTTTTAGGAGAGAACTAAGATATCTGTTCAGTTCTGTAAAAGAGCATTTAACAGATGGCTACCTTCCCAGCAGAGGTGGAGGAAGCTGAGAATTCCCAAAAATATATTTACTGTAGCTCTGCATCCCAGTGCTGTGAAAGACTTCACGCTGCATTCATGAGGTTCAGAGCTAATTGAAGTCTCTATATGTGCACTACACAGTTAATCAATACACACACTTTGTTGGACAAAAGTTTAGAACACAACTGAAAAGTTTATAGGAATAGAAGTGTTACATTTGCCCTACTTCCTCTTCACACTCTTCCCCTACTCCCCTCCTACAGGAGACAGTCCTCTGTGGACTTCTCCCGTGTGAGACCTTCCCATGGGCTGCAGCCTTAACAAACTGCTCCAGTGTGGCTTCCTTACACAAGGTGCAGTCCTTCAGGAATAGATTGCTTCAGCATTATTCCCCATGGGGTCACAAAACTTGCCAGCAAACCTGCTACAGCATGGGCTCCTCTCTTTCCAAAAGTCCTGCCAGAAGCCTATTCCACTGTGGACTTCTCAAGGGGTCATAACCTCCTTTGGGCATCCGCCTATACTGATGTGGGATCCTCCAGAGGCTGCAGGTGGATGTCTGCTCTCTTGTGGATATCCATGTGCTGCAGGAGAAAGTCTGCCTCACCGTGGTATGCACTATGAGCTGAGCAGGAGAACCTCAGCTCCAGCATCTGGAACACCTCCTCCCCCTCTTTCCCTGACCTCCCTGTCTGCAGAGTAGCTTCTTTCACATGTTTTCACTCCTCCTTTCTCTGGCTGAAATTGTTCTTGAGCAGTAACTTCTTCCCTTTCTTGAATCTATAACTGCAGAGACATTACCATCCTCACTGACGGTCTTGGTCATGGCCAACGGTGTGTCCATCTTGCAGCTGGCTGGCACTGGCTCAATCAGACAGGTGGTGAAGCTTCCAGCAGCTTCTTGCAGAAACTGTCCCTGTTGATCCCACTGCTACCAAAACCTGGCCATCCAAACGCAATACAAATCAATTGGCAGCATATAAGCATTAGCTAGTGATATATAACTTTGAAAAATGCCATAAAATTTTTGTGCTAACAGAGTTAAGATGTTTTCCATTATCTTTCACTCTGCACACGCAGTGAAAGGATATTACTCATAGGAATTTGGCTTGATGAGAAAGGAACAAAAGGCACGAACAAAAGGCAAGGGCTCCTTACTGCTCCTGAACGCTAGACTACCTTTCACTGAACTATAATTTGTTATTCTGGCTGTTATGTTTGAGAAGGCTGCTCAACAGTTGTATAGCAGAGCAAGTTGGTAGAGAAAAAAAAAGCCAAGAGCCATTTGGGTTGTCTTCTTGCTACAATAGAGTTATGAACTTTTAGATTTGCAATATGTCAAGAGGCAAAACTTTGAGAAGCTATTCAATACTTAGGAATGATTGTAATGATGTTTAATTCCCTCTTGCATAATGTTGTTACTATGGCAACTAGCAAGTCTGATCTGGTAAAGCCAAAACTGCTTTCAAATTTCAAAATATTTCAATAGTATATTTGCTTTTTCTGTCTTTTTTTTTTTTAATAATGCATTTAGACTTCACATGTTTCAAAATGTATGAATAATGAGAGCACAACACTATGTGGACATAGTAAAGAGGCAAATGGTAACTTGAGACAGAAAGACTGCAAGAGCCTCTGATAAGAGTCTTTGTTGGTACTTAGGACACGCAGCAAAAAAAACCCCATATGTGTAAGCCAAACACTAGTAAGCAAATCTAGTATGTCATCTTTCTAAGGGTGTTCAGGCTAAGGAGCTAAAGTGACACCTTGACACAGCCAATATACTATTTTGTTTCCTTTTTTCTGCTTATTTGTTTACAAAAATCACCCCCTTTTTGTTTTTCTTTTTTTTTCCCCCCAGAAATCATCATCCAATAATTTGGTTATGAGGCATTTGATGAGAAGTGCTTGCTGCTTATGCAGAGAAGTGCTACTTTATTGTTCAATGCACACTGTTCCTCTTCTCCTGTAATGCTATTGCTTAGAGACTCAAAACTTTATTGTAACTTTTAAAGGCAAAACTAAGTATTCCCTCAGCATCCCCTGGCTTGGTCTATAACAAGAAATATTCACTTTGAGTAGGAGTCTGCATTCCTTGTAAAAGTAACTTTCTTGATGGCTTCAGTGGGAGTCTTACTTGCAGAAAGAATTCAAGATAGAGCTTATAAATATGATGTGCAGCACTTCTGTATTCCTCATAGGGCAGCCAGAAATATGGAGCTCTACATGCACATACCTTTCCGAGGCTACTTAATAGAATTACACTGAGTTTTAATAAATTCAAAGTATGCTATTTGCAAAATATTTTAGGATCATTCTTGAGGAAAAATACTATAGTTTCTTGTAAGATAACATTAAACATAAGGAGAGAGGAAATAAGAGAGGAAATAAATGGCATCATAAAGCAATGCACCTCACTTTGGAAACCTCAGTAGATCATGAAAAGCCTCATGGACATGTTAAGTATATAAAGCATCTAAACACTTTTACAAAGCAGTTACTCATTTCAATGCTCTGATAATATTAGAAACTCAAAATATGGCTCTTACAGATTAAATAATTTTGATATACATGAGTTTGGAACAGACAGTGGAAACAACTGGATTCTGTTCTTTATTTGTCTCCTTACAGTTTCATGTCTATCTTGGATAGTTACTGTCTCTCAAACAGCTCAAAAAGCTTTTTAGACTCTTCCTGGCTCTTCATCGCAAAGCAGCAAAGGAGCTTGTCTCAAAATCAGCTACCACAGATAAATTAGAGGACCTGTCATACTCAGTGCAGTGAATGCTAAGAGCTATTATGTGACTTCAGCTGCAGAAGGTTGTGGAAGAAGAGGCACCCTATTCATGACCCCTTTATGTTTTGCAGGAAGACTTCAGACCTGACAAGACAAAAACCAGTAAGCAGGTAAAGAAGATTTTAGAATGGCAACCTGGAAAACACAAAGAAGCAGAAACTGTTTTTTTTAGCGGAACAGAGTAACAGCAATTGGTACTGACTGTGAGTGTTTGGGATAAATTGAATTCTGAACCAACAAAATTCATTCTCTCTCTGGGCAAGATAATCTGGAGACAAAACAATTGTGACCTATCTAAGCAAAAAACACGAATGGTTTTGGAAAAATTCATGAAGAGCAACAAACAGAAAGTGAAAGAGTACACAGAAATAAGCTATCATGAGAAATTCACTGCTGTTTTTGGGGAGGGTTACTTGCATCCACTTGCTTGAACAATGAATATGAATTATTTATTTCTCTTTTTAAAATATATTTTTAATCTCTTTTCGACACTTAAAAACAATGTAATATTTCAGTTACAAACACACAAGAACTTCAAATATAACTGTGGGGTAATGGCTTCGTTCCCATTGACTGTGGTGGGGGTTGTTGTAGTGGCTTGACCCTGGCTGGATACCAGGCACTCACCAAAGCCTCTTTATCAGTCCCCTCTGCAGCTGCACAGGGGAGAGAAATATAACAAAGGGTTCCTTGGTTGAGATAAGGGCTGGGACAGATCACTCACCAAATACCATCATGGACAAAACAGGCTCAAATTAGAGATTAATTGAATTTATTGCTAATAAAATCAGAACAGGATAATGGGAAGTAAAATAATACTTTAAAAACACCTCTCCCACAACCCTCCCTCATTCCCAGCTCTATCTCCTTTCCCCAGTGGCACAGGGAGACAGGGAATGATGATTATGGTCAGTTCATCACATTGCTTCTGCCACTGCTCAGGGGGAGGAGTCCTCTGCCTGCTCCAGTGTGGGGTTCCTCCCATGGGAGATAGTTCTCCATTAATTTCTCCAATGTGAGTCCATCCCATGGACAGAAGTTCTCCACAAAATGCTACAATGTGGGTCGCTTTCCATGGGTTACAGTCCTTCAGACACAGCCTGCTCCAGCATAGGCTCCTCTCTCCATGGATCTGCAGGTCCCTGCCAGGAGCCTGCTCCAGCAGAGGCCTCCCACAGGGTCACAGACCCCTCTCAGGCATCCACCTGCTCAAGCATGGCTCTCCTTCATGGACTGCAGGTGGATCTCTGCATTCCCATGGACCTCCATGGGTTGCAGGGGCACAGCTGCCTCACCATGGTCTGCCCCATGGGCTGCAGGGAAACCTTAGCTCTGGCACCTGGAGCACCTCCTGCGCCTCCTTCTGAGCTGACTTGGGTGCGTGCAGAGTTGTCCCTCTCACATATTCTCACCTCAATCTTCTCTAGATGCAATTACAACCGTACAGTAACTTTTCTTTTTCTTCTTCTTAAATCTGTTATCACAGAGGTATTACCACCGTTTCTATTCGGCCCAGCCTTGACCAGCGGCAAATCTGTCTTTGGAGCTGCCTGGAATTGGCTCTGCCGGACATGGAGGAAGTTTCTGGCAGCTTCTCAAAGATGCCACCCCTGTAACCCGTCTGCTACTAAAGTTTGGCCATGCAAACGCAATACATGTCATGTTTTTGGTTCGGGTTTTTGTTTTATATTTTTAAAGAAAACTTCATAAATGTAAAACTTGATCTAAATTTAACCTGACATCATCCCTTAAATTAAGGTGAAAAAAAGGAAAGAAGACAGAAAAAGGGAGAGAAAGATGCAAGCTGAATAAATAGCTCCTTGAATACCCTGAAAGACATTGTAATTGCTTAGGAGGGAGTGTACTGAAATCCAAAGTTTGGCAGTACATTCACCATAGTAAAACCGAAGGAACTCTTTGAACTGTCAAGTGCCACAGTGTAAGCCTGTTGCAAATATTCCATTGAGCATTTATAAAGGGACCGTTAGAAAATACCTAAATTTCACCTACGGTTTTAACCTAAAGGCAATGGGTGTTCTGTTGTTGCTTTTAATGACACACTATATCATATGCAAGTTATAGGTACATATCAACATCTTGCATTGTATAATCCTACCATACTTCACTGAAATGTTAAGCTTTCAGCACTCTCGCCCACAATATGATAATTACAGCCATTCAAGCACTAAAATTGGCACATTTCTTTTCCGCGGAATATCATGGGTTGTTCAGACATTTCACACCCCACCTCCTTCTACAATTTTCTAAGTAGCACTAAGATAGATATAAAAAGTGAAGATGGCAAACAGTGTATGCCAGATAAGACTGTGAAAAGCAGACCTTTATCCTCAGTTCTGTTCTTCACCTGCAACACCAAACTCCAGAAACTTGTTCTCCCTACTCCCTCCCTTCTCCTTCCCCCATCATATGATAATGTAAGATATTCCTCTTTGATCTTTCCAAACATATTTCAAGCTCTTTTGAAGACTGTGCATATGTACTTTTTATAAATCCTTTAAATTTTTTATAGTTTTAAAGGCTTCCTGAAGTATAAGAAGCTTTTAAAATTTAATATTCACACACCCCATACTCTCGTGTCTATCTTCAAGAATGCTGTGAAAACCATGCTGAGTGCCCTTGTTCTTTGTGTTACCCTCCTGGAATTTCATGGCTCCCTGCATGCACAGTAATACAAATTTAGCTAGTAAGGAACACCTTGAACATTTTCTGCTAGGAAGTATGCCTCTGTAATGGATAATCACTCTGATTTTAGAAAGCCTCAGGAAATGGGTGTGTTATTTCTATTTTTATTGTAGCAGTTACATGGGTTTACAATTTTTTTTCTCCTTTCTTAAAAAAAAAA
>VZTG01002138.1:1736798-1804178 GCA_013397845.1 Melanocharis versteri | reverse complement strand
GGGGGGTGAGTGTGGAAATCAATTATATAATAAACATTGGTAGTTTTTAACAGATTCAGATCTTGTTTATGGTAAGGGAAAATCACCGATACCATGGCCTCTCTCTAGTAATGGTACTCTGATGTTGTGAAAAATGGAGGAAAAGGTGCGAGTTACTCCAGTTAGCAAAAGGCACTGACTTTTTAAAAGCAGGCAAGTTGCATTGTGTGAGACTGTACATAGAGTGAACACTGTAGTTATTTGATCAATCACCTCCTTTTTATGGGTAGCCAGTATTCTGAAACTGGAATTCTGTAGAAACCAAGGAGAATTAAGATATGTGATATCTTACATAAACGTGGTCTTAAACTACAGATGATTTTACCAGCAGAAGACTGCCAGGGCCTCCAAACATGGAGAGTGTCAGAGATTCATTGCTGGGTCAGCTTTCTTGACTCTTTGTCTTAATCAGGATAAAATGCACGATGTCATTTTGAATGACAAGCTTCTTTGCTAATGGGATTTATTGTGAAAGCAGAATAATGAATTGAACAATTCTGAAGTCAGTTGTAAGCACAAAGGCCAGTAATTAGTGCTTCCAACTTCTGACTCTAAGAAATTTACATAGTCATTGAGCTGGCATTCAAGCTTCCATGGCTGAATTAAAATTAAACATTTACAATGAGGTTGTTTGCATGTAAGATAAAAATTATAGTCCTCTTTAAAATCTATTTACTTTTAAAATGAAAAAAAAATCATTACACAATTTGTTACAGATTTTTGGATTTTTCATCAGCCATATGCAATAGGCTGCTCCTCCCAGGAAAAAGACCTTCCACAGTTACAAGCTGCCAGAAAAATACAGTAATGCCTTAACATCCCTAGTAAAACCAGTATGTAAAATATAGTGTACTGGTGCATTGAAAAAAATCAGATTTTCAGATTATTTAAAAAACTTTTTGCTGTTATTACAACATCTATTTAGGATTATCATAATAAGCATGAACTTTAACACGCTTCTTGACATCATCTCTATGACACCAAATGTTTAGACCAAATTTTTTCAACATTATTTTCTCATGATATCCAAAAAAAATAGGGGAAAAAAAAAAAAAAAAGAAAAAAAAGAAATTCACTAAGTTACAATCTATACTCAGCTAGTGAAGTATATTGATTCGTGCAAAACTTCAGATTGGTTATTATTTTCAGAAGATCTATTTGTAAGTGTGACACATTAAGATTTTCTACAGAACCGAGAAAAAAACTGACCTTGGGACAACAGTGCTGAATAAAAAAAATATTTACAAAATACAGAGGCATACAAGCAGTATGAACTGGATAGAAGTAACAAAACAGCAGAATTGATACTTCTCTGTTTTTCAGTACAGTTGTTTGACATAAGAGTTCAAGCACTACAGCCTTTGACAACAGCAAGAGAGGAGACAATAGCCATCTTAGAGATGGATTTCAGAACAAAAGGAAAGGAACTAAACATTTTCAAGACAGACATGTTTTGCCTTGGCCTTCTGGCCTGTATTCTACTATAGTAAAAAAAAAAAAAAACAACAAAAAAAACCACAAAAAGAAATCCAAACAGCTTTTTCAAGACTCAATAAGTTTTTTACAAGTGAAAAGCTGTCAGCAATAAGGCAACTGAGATGATTTTCACCCAACCCCAAGTACAGCCACCTGCTTATGAAAACTCCTCACCAATACTCCCTTTATGACATCTGCCTTTAACATGCAGCCCTCACCTGGTTTAGATTTACAATATAGGGGTATCTGGCTCCCTAGGTGCAGCTGTTCATGCTACTCAGTAGAATGTTTCACTTCTCCTGTTTCTAGGGCTAGTATGATCCTCAAAGGTGGATTTAAGAAGTGAAGAACACTCCAACACAGAAGTCTCAAGATGCATTGAAGAAAGAAACTTCAAGTAGGAATGCATGAAACCTATTTCATCAATTATTCTTTGATTGTTGCCAATACATTCTTTCATTCCACTCATCCTTGAGCCCCTGAGCTTCTCTTCCATTTCTTTCTCCTCGCTCTTCCAAATTTAAGGTGTTTTATTTTTTATTTAACAATCATCAAGGCATGATTTCCCATAACCTCATGACAACATATGAACATATACGTTATCTAAGGCAAGTCAATTATCTGCTTTATGTCACATTATTAATTCTCAATCACATAAGACACACTAGATGCCTCCTGAAGATAAATATCTTGAAAAGCGTGTTGTACTATACCCATCTTGCTATATTAAGAAGGCATTAATTGAAGTGTGTTTTCTATCTTTCCAACCAAGAGTAACTTCAATATAAAATAAATTACGCTGAATAGGATGAACTCTGATGAAGTAAGTTAGGACTGCTATTTGTACAGTTAGCTCCTTAAGGAATCACTTAAAATTTCTTCTAATACAAAAAGATTTGGAGTATTCTTATGGGGTTAATGACTTTACTGACAAGTAACATCATGCCATTAGAATATCTCAGTACATGTCCCACAGGTCATGTGGTATTGTTTTATTTTAGGTTCATATAACCTGATGTTAACCTGTGGTGATCCTCCTTTTTATCAGCCTCTTCACACACACACATGTGTCTCTCAATATCGCTTTCTTTTCCAGAAGAGAATAGTCATATACTTTCACCACAATCATTTTCAATTTAAAAAAGCAAAAGTCACAAAGAGAAATGAAATGCCAATGAGAGGGGAAAAATCCATTTTCCTATTTTTTTATATATATTTCTGAACCATCATTACTATAATAACTAAATACCTCACAGATCTTAGCATGAGCGTCTTTGCATCACCACCCTAAAGTAAAGCTGTGATATTATTTCTATTTTACAGCTGGGGAACTAGGGCAGAGAAACTCTACAGAGCTTTGCTTTACCACTGGGTCAGATTAAGAGAGCATCAAAGTCTTTGTAGCCTCTGGTAAGCACCCTCCTGGATCTCTACCAAACTAGCCATCCACCTTACCAATAGGTAATCGAGTAGTTTGAATCTTAGAGCAAAGACTACAATAACAAACAAGAAATGAAACTCCACATGTACAATCATCAGCTTTCTGAAGGAGTGTTTTATCCATATGTCTCTGCAACTCTTACCAAAGAGTCCATAAACATAATATGTAAACCAAGGAACAAACTTCTACTTTACAAAACATCTTGTTTCTCTCGTACATCTGCCTCCTTTTTTCTCAGTTTTCAATATATAAAGGGAACATATGGGGAAGACTGGGAAGCCTGCAGTTTTTAAATATGTCAAGTGCAGACCAAAGACAGCCTAATCTTGGGTATCAATCACCAACCCCCACAAATGACACATGAAATGCTCTGTATGCATAGGGCCTTAAAAGCCTGCTAAATGACACTGAAAAAGAGATTTAATTTTTTTTTCTTCTAGTATACAGGAATAAAAAAGAATTAGAAAATGGCGTCAATCAAGGGAGGGTTCCTGCTGTTAAGCAGAGTGCCTAATCTGAGATTTTATTTTATTTTCTGTATTGCAATACTGCATAGAATCAGCAACAGATCTTCCACCTGCATGAGGCCAGGAGACATGTGATGTGGGTGTTGTAATATTTTTCAAGAATGAGAACAGGACTGGTGTCCCTACTACAACTGGAAAACCTGGAAGTGATTCCAATGCAACACCTCATTTATCTTCCTATGTAATCTAGGATGATTTCTGTATCCTGACCATGACATTCTGAATGTTAACATGTCTCGTCATTGAATGTCAAACAGAATTTAGACTTTTACCCATAATTTGCACCCTTGAAACAGCTAAAACTTCTACTGGTAATCCTTTTGTGTTAAGACGCATACTCAAAGGTATTGCTTTGTTTAGCTCTTCTGTCAGTCAATGTGACAGAATGAATGTATCTGCAGAGTAAAAAAAAAAATAAACTCTTTCTCACCCAAGAAATTCTTTTGCAAACACTTCAAGAGCCTTCCAAGAAAATAAACACTTCCCACTAAAAACAAATTAGTAGAAAATCCAAATTTCTTCTGAAAATAAAAAGCCTTGACTGAAAATTTTGTTATTTTCCAAGCTACTTTATATGAATGTTTCAATATGTTGACGTTCTCAGCCTTAAAGTTTAGGAATGTTTCTAGATTTTGAAAATTATATCAGTGATATCTACCCTGGGAAATGGCTGATAATTTGTTATATCTTTCTGTCCAGCATTACTGATTTTACATATCAAGCAGCATAACAAGGCACAGAAGGATACCTCCACTCTGATATTGGGGCACTTTGTTCTAGAAGGGGAAAAGATAAATGAGTAGAACAAATAAAAAGTTGGAAAGTGAGCTGAAGAAAAAAACTAATTAGTGAGGAGCTATGCTGGCGCCTGGGCGCCTGGAGAAGAGCCCTTCACCCAGCTGGGTCTGTTCACAAGCAGCAAAGGCCACAGCTTCTGCCTCCTCCCCCCTGGTAACACCTCAAATGGAACTTGCATGAGCAGTACTTGAAAAGGTTAGCACATGCAAGGTTAGCCTTTGTGCAGGACACCTGAAAATGGAGCAAATTTCTTGTGTTTACTTTCTTTCTTACCTCCTAAGAACCTACAGAGAGCAGAACCACCATCTGCTGCTCCTTTGGGAGGAAGCGTAAAAGTCAACTTCAAACTTCAATGGCAAGCACCTGCTGTGTGTTTGCTCTAAAATACTTATCACATAAAACCAGTTCCAGTGGATTGAGGTTTAAGGTCTAAGTACACGGAGTGGAAACAGATTGCTCACAGCTATGTTTATTTCTGTATAAATGTCTTTTGATTACTTTTGCTTAAAACAGAATTACAGTCTGAGTTGCTCTTTACGACAGCACTCTGAGGACCTGCTCTTTTGTTCTTACTGTATTAGTCCAATTTCTTCTTTGAAGCAATTAAAAGCCTAACCTTTCCATTTGTGCCAAATTAGTAGGAAGATGAATCTTCTTTTACCCATAATTGGGAAGCATTCTCTTTGCTCCTGAATCTAAAAAAGTCCTAAACTCCAACACAGGTGTTTCATCATATGACACCTGTGTAATTGTTCCCATGTTGCTATGGGAAACTCAGCTTTTTCTACTTTTGAAATAATTAGGACTCAAGCAATAAGTGTTGCTTATCACAACGCCTGGCTAGATAATGTTTATCAAACTATTTAATGAATCAAGTCGTAATAATCTTCTGCATGAGTTTAAGGTTGCTGGGTTTTTCATTTGTTGAAGTGTGACAAACGATTCAGCATAATACAACAGGCAATCATGACAGTATGTGATATGTATTTGTATGATATATTTACTGGGTTTAAAACTACACAATGGAAATAAAAGGTTGCTATAAAAGGACAGATTCAAATGAATGATGCTGAAAAAATAAATCAGTGGCTCGGATTTTTTCAAAATATCTACAGGATCTAGTCCATTCCAAGAGTAAGTTGGGGGAATATGTGCTCAGTTTCTTTACTTTGTCTTTGAGAACATCACTTGTACCTCAAACACAAAATCAAGAGCTTCACTGGCATCCAATCAGGAGTCTCAGCAGTGGGCATTGCTGTGATTTGTCTTCTCATAGATCATCAAGCCCTGATTACATAGTCTTTGATTTTTTGTGGATTTTTTGTCATTAGCAAATATTTGTTTCAATAATCATTACTGAAATTTGATCAACACCCATTGTTATTTTTTAGCACTGATTCTATGAAGATGATCATTCTCTCTGTTGCAGGAGCTGTACATTGTGTCAATGCAGGAGCTGTACATAGTACCTCTGCATAAATTAATCCAGCACTGGAACAATATGCACTCAGCTGCCTAAGTAAAGTCTCAGGATTCCAGGAAGATTTTGTCATCTGGATCCCAGCTGGATTCTAAACCCAGGTACAAGTTCAATCCCTGGATTTTTTACTGATTTCTCCTGTGAAACCAAGGAAGCAGTTTCATTCGTCTGTTCAACAACTCTCCATCAGCAAAAGTGAAGAATAATTTCCACCTCTTGCGAGCAGAGCACTTACCACATGAACTGGCTGATACATCACAAAGTTTACAAGAGTATTTAAGGCATTACTCCCGTTTTTAGAATAATTGTATCTAAGGACTGTATCGTTTAGGATTTCCAGTCAAGAATTTTTCATCAACATTAAATCCATGTTAAAAAAAATTAAAAAAAAAAAATCAAAAACTAGAAGGAATGCTGGCTTTGTTCCTGCCAGAAGGAGACATGAATCTAGACTCTTTTCTTTCATTAGGAGTACTGAAAGTAGCACAGATTTTTTTATCATCAGCCCTGACAATATCTCAGAGAAAATCAATGTATCTGTAGTCTTGTTTTTGATATTAAGACTGCATTTTTATGACAAACTGATGCTGGAAATGCTTCAAATCTTAGAAGATTTCCAGAGATGACAGCCCCAGTTTATTTACCATTCAAGTAATTGATGCACTATTAAGAACTCTAAATAGACTTAGAGCTAATGTTTAAGTCCAGTATAGATGACAAACTTTAGTGGAGGAAAAAAAGATAGAAAAAAAACATAAAAAATCTATGAAGGAATACAAAATTCAGGAATTTTTATGTAGTTAATACCATAGAAGACAAAATCCCCAAGATCCCCGCCAATATTAAAGAACCTCTTTTATTGATACAAAGTACAGAGAGAAAAATTACTTGGGCTTCCCAGTTCTTAAGTTTTTACCCATAATATTCATTTACATATAAATATTTTTGTTATCAATTGCCACAAGGTTAGAAAACTTAAAAACTTCCTTAAGTAAGAAATACAACCCAAACAAACAAAAACATAAAAAAGGTCAATAGAGACTGGAAGTCTGAGCATCAAGACAAATTAGAGAACTAAAAGGAAAAATTCAGTCTCAATTTAATTTATAAATGTTTACACTGAATCATTCAGGACATATGTTTTAAGTGTTGTAGACAAACTTCCAAGCTGAATTACAAGTTTATTCTATTATTTTTTAGATTGTTAGTCTTAGATGTCCATTGCAGTTTTCATATTTCTCTGTGAAATTTTCACGCTTTTTTTTGTAGTTTTATTGAGTGGGTACTAAGTTCTTCCCAGATATATGAACATACACTTGAAGACCTAGATTGATCTAGTTACTAATTTGATTCTTTAATTTCACTTATGTAAGTAACAGACAAAATTGTGGAGTAAAAGATTATTTATTTTTTCTTTGCTCACATATGGCTCACATATATTTAATTTCACCACTTCGGTTTCAGTGTCAGATTTTTCCGTAAAGAATATAAACAGAACAATACAGTTAATTTTGAAAAGAAGAACATAATAAAAAAAAAAAAAAATACAGACCAATGAGAAATACAGTTAATCAGTTTGAAATTACTTATGCTAAAAATAACAGAGAAAATTAAAAACACTGTATTAGTTATCCTAAACAATGGAGACCTATTTTGATTGGACAAAAAAAAAAAAAAAAAACAACCTCTACTCAAAGTCAATGTAAATAATATCTAAAAGCTTTTGCCTGCTTTTGATCTTTCTCTTTATTCCAAATTTAATTTCATTTTTTTTCTTATAGATGTATATTAGTGAGGCTGGGAGTTGGCGTTGGGGTTTTTGGGGATTAAAGCATCTTTTCACTTCCTGAAATACAGACCTTCTAGACCCTGATTTATAATTGCATATGATTTTTTTTCTTAATTTATGCTTGTGTTTTCTTTCATCTTTTTTTTTCCAAAACAACAAATGTCTGTTTATCTGTCGCTCTTTTGATGGCTCACTATTGATGAGATTTTTAATTTTTGTTCCTTGTGGTATTCTTTCAGTGTAGAATTCTCTCTTTAAATATATATATAGAGAAAGAGAAAGAGAGAGAGATAAAGTAGTTCTTATACTGAAGGAATAATTATGGGTCAAGTCCTCAAAAATGCTGTGGGCTTAGAGAAGAAACCTGTGACAGGGAGGTGTTTGTGAATATCATCATTTTTTCATGGCAATTAATGCAAAAAAGTGAAGAAACCATGGAAACTCTTCAGGCATTACATTGTTGAAATAATGAAGCTTCAGAACCCTGAGCAGGGTAAAGCTACCTTTGCAATACTTAACTGGAAAATGTATGGTTTCCTACGTGAAAATTTTTACTTTTTTATGAGAAAGAATAACATAATGAAACTATTATATTGGCAAATACTACTTAGAAATATCTTGTGATCTCTTGTAGGAAGTTTAAGTAGTCTCTCCTGACTTCGTACTTTATAAAGCATTCTTAATTGCATTTTTTTTCCCCATAATATATCCTGGTCTTGTCTTTGAAAACAAATCACAAAAATCACATAATATTTTGAGTTTGAAGGAACACAGAAGGATCGTTGAGTCCAACTCTTAAGTGAATGGCCCATACAGGGATTCAACCCATGATCCTGCCATTATTAGCATCATGCACTAGAAGGGAAAGCAGCAGATTATTTTTCACAAATATTTTCCTTGAACATTCAAAAAAAGAGGGTCAAACAAAACATTTCGATTTCTTTAAAAATGCATGCAGAGCTGTATTTTTTGAAAGTCAAGTGTCTCACATATCTCCTGTAGTTCAAGACTTGGTATTGAATCCTTTCTTTCAGAACTAGTTAGAGATAGGGATCACAATCTAGATTACAATCTAGATTACAATCTAGATGTGAGGAATTAAGATTATTTTCAGGAAAAAAATCTACGTTCCAAAATAGGCCTAACAGTACATCTGAATTGCATGTTCTGACTTAGAGTGATAAACATTCCATCAGTTTTGAAAAATTAAAAGGAGAGACTTTTCTGTTCCAAAACATCCTAAAATATTCTAATTTAAGGCTTTGTAGTATAAAGACGGAGAATGTATTTAAAAGATGTCTTCCACACGCTGAGTTACCAAAATACTAGACTAACATATGAAAGCCAAAAATTGGTCTAGTACAAATGAAATCTAGACTCCTTATTTCCACTGGCTTTCCTTCTACCGAAAGTGTCTGAAACAAAATGCCCAAGCCTTGTTTCATGTAAAATAAAACCTATTTTCAATGTGAAGCTAATTTATGTACCCATTTCAGCTGGGACACTCCCTTCCTTTCCAGATTCTTCCCCTCAGCCGACAAACATGGAAAACTGACATCCATCTCCTAATCCTAGTGAGAGGCACCAGAACTGAGAGTGGTTTCGTAGCTGTTCGGAGACTGTCAAAGTGAAATTGTTTTTACAGCTTGCTGCTGCTTTGTCTCCAAGCTCACTTGATTTTCTTCTCTTCTAGCCTATAGCATGTCAAACATGGCTTAACATGTTATACTCAGCATTTTGTCTGTATCTGCTGTTTGTTCTCACTCCCTTACTGCCCTGTCGTGCTGCAGTGTCAGATCTCTCAAACAGTTCAATCCACATGCCATGGACACAGTATGTTTTATGTGCAGTAGTACACACCAATGCTATGTCAGTTCTGATATCACACGAAAGAGCATTAGAACATTATTTTATCATCACGGGTTTCAGATGATTGTTTCAAAAGAAAAAACACACAAGGAAAATAGTATACTCCTCTAAGGAGAGATTCCAGACCAAAAGGATCTGCAACACTGATTTGGGACAAAATGTCAATTATTCTTTTATTTTTAAAGAAAAGGATGCGTACAGACCTAATAAGCTCATCCCATCAGTGTTGTTACTTCTTCTGTGTTCCTAGTGAATGGAATTTCATGTCCCAGTACTGTCAGAGGTCCTTAGGGTTCAGAGCTCTTATTTTTCCTTCTTGTTCGTCATTATTTTAGATA
This sequence comes from Melanocharis versteri, assembly GCA_013397845.1. Taxonomy (NCBI): domain Eukaryota; kingdom Metazoa; phylum Chordata; class Aves; order Passeriformes; family Melanocharitidae; genus Melanocharis; species Melanocharis versteri. Next base: position 1,794,421 of record VZTG01002138.1, on the reverse strand, counting down.
TTAATTCTATACAACATTTTAATAAAGGCCTCTGTGTTCCCTAGTAAACATAGCTGTTCAATACTGAACGTGCAAGTTCAAAGAAATTAGTTAAATACCTTCACTTTTCTTCTTCTCTCCAAAGAGATGCCTATTAAACTGGCAGTGATGGAATGGTGGCACATCACTTGCGTACATTTATTCAGTGAAAAGATCTGGCATACAATTTGGTGAGAAAGTAATTACATTCTATGTTAACACAATATGCATGGTGTGTCACTGATTGAACACTGAGTTATGTTTGGTGTCAGTCATTTCTGGATTTTTTTCCCTTTACTGACTGCATATATTATAAAAGCACTGAAAAAAAAAAGAAAAATAAAATGAAAATAAAATGATAGGGATTTTATTTTGTAACATATTGTAACAGCTTTGTGGGTTTTTTTCCTTCAGATTACCCATTTGAAGGGAGGGAAAAAAAATATTGTTAACAGTGATAATAACTGAAGTTCTATTTAACGACATTTTCTTCAGAAGATTTAAACAACAAATCCCACCCCAAAACATTATCCCAACGGAAGAGGCACCCTACTGTGAGGCACTCTAATACTTTTGTTCTTCAACCATCATATGTGGAATTCTTTGCAATAATTCTCTGAGTCCTAGGATCAAGGCTGGAGTGGTACCATCTCTAGGACTTCAGAAAGCAACATGAGAATTTCTCAGAACTACTGATTTTATGCTTAGTCCTTAAAAATGTTTATTAAATGTCTCCTTACTAATAGTCCCACTGTTACCAGTGTCTGTGTATTTTATGAATACTTTTATTTTAAGAACACTTTATCCGGTCATTTCATGATAAGAAAAACATCATAGCCACTATTTTGACAGTGAATAAGTTTTCAAAGTAATAATTTCAAATGATAGAGAAAAAAATCACCAAAAATGAAAGCACCTCTCTTTTTTTTTTCAACTGACACCTGTTTCATACTTGTTCATAACTGATGGGAAGGTGAGTACGGTGTACCTTTTCAATTTTCACATTGTTTAGACTAACCAGTCTCTTCAGAGATTTCAAGGTTATAGCTGTTTTCTTAATTATTATCAATACCTTTGTGGCCAGCTGATTCTCTGAGGATATGTGGTGAGCTGAGATGTGCTGAAAGCTAATGCCCTTTTTATCATTTAGATGGTGCAGTGGTGTCCTGGTCTAACCCCAGGCAGCACCTGCTGGTGAGACAGTGAGGCAAATCACGGAGAAAACAACAAACTTGTGGGTCGACATAGAAAGAATTTAGTAATTGAAAAAAGGTAATAAATAAATAAATAAATAAATAAATAAAAACTATTATACTACTGCAATAACTACTACTAGTAATAAAAAAATAATAATAATAAAAAAAAAAGAAAAACAAAGAAAAACAAAAGAGGCACACTTAAAATTGCTCACCACCTGCTGACTGATACTCAGCCAATCCCCAGGCAGCAGCTGGCAGTTCCAGTCAAATTATCCCAGTTCCTGTACTGGGCATGACATTCTATAGTATGGAATATCCCTTTGACCAGCCCAGGTCAGCTGTCCCACTTATGCTTCCTCCACCTTCTTGTGCAGTGGCAGACCATGGGGAATTGAAAAGTCCTTTACTTAGGGTAAACACTACCTAGCAACAACCAAAGTGTCAGTGTGTTATGAACATTTATCTCATGTTTATGAAAAACAGCACTGTACCAGCTACAAGAAAAACAAAACAAAACAAAACAAAACAAAACCAACTCTATTGCAGTAGAAACTAGGACATGTGGGTTCACCCTGGCTGGATGCCAGGTGCCCACCAAAGCCATTCTATCACCTCCCTCTTCAGGTTGAGAGAAAATGTAACAAAAGGCCCATAGGTCAAGATAAGGGCAGGGAGAGATCACTCCTGGTTACCGTCATGGCCAAAACAGACTTGACAGGGAAATCTGTTTAATTTATTACAAGTCAAGCCAAGACAGGACAATCAGAGTTAAAATCAAACCTTAAAACACCTTCCCCCCCACCTCTCCTTTCTTCTCGAGACAACCTTAGTCCCAAATTCTCTGTCTCTTCCCCTCGGTGCAGGGGACAAGGAATGAGAATTGCAGCCAGCTTATCACATGTTGTGTCTGATGTTCCTTCCTCCTCAGGGAGATGACTCTTCACATTTTTTCTATGGCTGCAATTGCTCCTCTTATCATTTATGTTATCCCAGAGGCACTAACTGAGCCTGATGTGCTCAGTTTTGGCCAGCAGGTCTGTCTTGGAGCTGGCTGACATTGGCCCTATCAAACATAGTGAAAGTTGCCAGAAGCTTGTAACAGAAGCCATCCCTGTAACCCCACCACTACCAAAATCCTGCAACACAAAACCACTATAATCGTGACATTGTTTATGGCAACATTCAGTAAAATATCTTTGAAATCTGAAAAAATGGGATTGGTTTTGTCCCTAGGTATGTTTTTTTCTCCCGTAAGCTAGTTTTTACTTGAAAATCATGTTTTGGTAACTATGAATATGTCTGATACTCAGTACAAAATCCTTGATTCTTTAGGTACACCCAATAATTTGGCTTTTAAGCAACCAGACCCAATCCTCCACCACTTGACAAGTCCTTCAAGAGTCCTTGGCCAGTTAGCATTACTAGTTTTCCCATATAATGAGATTTCTTGTATATCACTAAACTCCATATCCTTTAAGACAGTCTTTTGGGATTGTCTATTTTCCTGTAACTGGGCATTTTTCCAAATATCTAACTGAGTGGGTTCTCAGACTTCCAGGAAAAAAAACTACTGAGCATATTTTCCTAACAGTCCCGAGCATGTGCAGAACATGTAGTTAAACTGGCTAGACTTTCTTCATTTTCACATAAAATGTAGTTTATCCATCATGTAATAAGAACAGAAATCACAATGCTGTGCCCAGGACAATCTAAATTCTTAAGCTAAATTTGCTTGGTTTTCAACAACTGAGAGTTATGATTCCTCCTGATACTCAAAATACATCATGGCCAATTCAATCGAGAATGAACATATCTCTTCAAACTCAGAACCTCTAGGATTCTCATTAAACATGAGGTATTTTTCAGACTGTTTAACTCTGGTATGAGCAAATTGTCTAGAGTCATATACATACATTGAGGTTTGAGATCACTGTTGAGAACTATGGAACATGAATTTGTGCTACCTTTTGAGTACTTGTGCATAAGAACCTCTGCATTAACAATAACACTGCATTAGCATTGCTGTTCTGGAATGTTTATTTCCTTTCACCTCCTGCATTTCTTGCTCATACACTGCTACTGTGGTGTATCCTGCTACAGCAATATCTTCTGCCTTCCAGAACAGAATGCGTTTCAGAAAAGTGTATCAGAATACCACTAATTCCAAGAGTCAGGCCATTTTGGATCAAACACATTGTATTTACATCTCTACTACAATTGTACTAGCCTCCCTCACTCTGGGACCAGTAAGACACATGGTAGTTTTTCTCAGACTTACTTTTTCCTTCAAAATATTTTTCTTACTGTTTAGCTATCTATGTCCAAAGCCATATTCAAGCTGACCCCTTGAAAATATTTGATGTTAAACTCTAAATATTCAGTTTCTGGATGTGATGAACTTCAGGGGATAATTACAAGACCCCTAGCAAGAAACTAAGTACTTTATCTGAATGATCGCGGTCTGGAGCTTCACAAATATTTTTCTCTACCATAGATACTGTCTTTATTATGTTTAGAAATATTACTGAATGAGAAAATGTTTGTTTTGCTTTCTGGGACATTAATGCACACCTGTACTGATCAGGAACTATTAAGATTTGGCTACTTTGGCATAGCATGACACCAAATTGGTATAAAGTTTAAAAAAGGAATATATGTACTTATTTCACTATCAAGTTGCATACTAACAGCAGTGAAAGAGTCCATAACTCAAAAAGTGCTGTAGTGCTACTAATGACTTATGTTTTAAGTAAATGTAAAAACTTACGTTTCATACTTTCATTGACTATGACTGCAGTAGTATGCAAATAGGAGTTTGAAAGTTTTATCAAAAATCATGTCAATAGTCTTTATTTTGAGAGCAAAGCTTTAGTTCACATACCTTGATACAATTTCCTATAGTTTAATGGTTCTAATAGTCACAATTTTTTCATACTTCCATCTTGATTCCTTAGCAAAACATGCAAATTTTATCCTCGGCAAGGATATTCTGAAACATCAGAATCTCTGTAGAGAATATAGCCTCATATCAACAGAGTTTACTTTATCAATTATGATAAAAGGACTCAGATTCAAGGCAGAGCTTCCAAAAAGCCAAAGGTGATGTCTGTGACATCTAATAAATTTGAACCTTAATCTGTTTAAACACAACAAAAAGTAGGATTCATACAGATGCTAAGCCACTACATTTTATCTTCATGAAAGTCTTGATGAAAGTCTCAGATTCTTCAGCAGCTCCAGATCATTTTTCGTGAATGATACTGACACATTTCTATGTGCAGCACAACCTAAACTGTGAATAGTGAGATTAGACACATAATCATCTTTTAATGATTTCCAGATTTCTAAAATGTGGATAGGAAGGGCAAAACGTAGAAAGGAGGTAGAAAAAAAAGGACACTGAATTCATAACTGAATAGAAACCACTGTGAAAAGAGAAGATTTGGGTCATCAACACTTATGGAGAATATGGGAGAGAATATTTGAAAGTAAAGGAATTTATAACAGTCAGAGATGATTTATTGTAATGTAATTTCAATTTATTTTAACTTCAGGGAGTCCAGTCTAATGGTGTGGGGTTTTTTTTATTTCAAGAATATACAATATTGAGAAACATCTAGGTAAGTATTTGTAATGGCTAGGTTTATTACTATAAACCCTATGAAAATGCTCTATTCTACTCTCAATACGTGCATATATTTGGGGTTGTATTCTGTACTGTTATACTGAAATTAATAAGCGAGTTTTAGAAACATTAAAAACACATACCAAAAAAAATCTTTACTAAAAATAGAAAACATGATAAATAAGGAGAAAATTTGCCAAGATAGGGGATTAACACCATACTTGTGCAATCTGCAGAAGAGCTGACAAATTGCTCTCCTCAATTTCAAGGTGTTGATTATAATTTGTATTGTATAGGGACTTGTAAGTGTGCATGCATGTATCTTAGAAACACGCGTACATTCTGAATTAAAGGAAGCAAGTGTCGTGGTGTATATACTCAGAAGTTGTAATTGCATTATGATATTATGTTTGCCATCTACTTTAAAAGATTTATCTAGACCTCCCCATGTCATTTCAGTGCATGGTGCAAGAATGTACACACAGGTAAACAATCACAAAGACCAAAATAATGAGGTGAGCAGCACCGGTGCTGGTATCATCTGCTGTGGGGTGATGTAGCATTGGTGCACAAGGGGATTTCTTGAACCAGAGGAACCTCAGGAGAGTGGAGAGATTCATCAGGAGCCAGTGGTTCATGCAATAGTGGCTCACAAGGTGTAGGTGAGGCTAGGAGCAGTGATGAGCAACAAACTCCACAATACCCGCATGTAAAAGAAGCCCCTTGGGAGCGTTAGGGACCAGGGCAGACAGACAGGGCGTGGTATGTCAGCCGGGGCTGTGGGACAGCAGTTTCCGTGAGAGTTACCATGGAAGTGTATACACAAAAGGTGCTGAAGCTCTGCCAGCTCAACCAAGGAGCAACGGTAACCACCTGGCAGAAGCCACAGCTATGCTGAGCTCTACAACTCCACTACAGAAACGCAGTTTGCAGACAGCTCCAGTGAGAACATGCGGGGCACACCCCAGTGCCAGCTGCAGGGTGAGCCCTGCTCTTACACCAGGACTGGCTGGCAGCCCAGAGCACCCCTGTGGCAGGTGTGCCCAGGTACAGGAACTCCTCTGGCTAGTGACAGAGCTCCAGGAGGAGGTGAGTAGGTTCAGGAGTATCAGGGAGTCTGAAAGAATGCTAGACTACTGGAATCACACTCTATCTTCCCTGAGAAAGGCCTCACAGGTAGACAGGATACATAGAATCATAGAATCATTAAGGCTGGAAAAATGTCACTGGAACGGATCCTATGAGAAGCAACTGAGGGAGCTGAAGCTGTTAAACCTGGAGAAAAGGAGACCTGGGGGGAACTCACTGCTGTGTACAACTGCCTGAGAAGAAGTTGTAGTAAGGTGGGAGTCAGTCTCTTTTTCTTGTGTAAAAAGCAATAGGACAAGGGAAAATGGCCTTAAGTTGCACCAGGGGAAATTTAGATGGGATATTAGAAAATATTTCTTCACCAAAAGGGATGTCAAGCCTCTAAACTGGGTCCCCAGAGAAGTCATTGAGTGACCATCCCTGGGGATATTTAAAAGGATTGTAGATGTGGCACTTAAAGACGTGATTTAGTGGCGGGCTTGGCAGTGTTGGGTTGACTCTTGGACTTGATCCTAAAGCACTTTTCCAGCCTACATGATCCTATGACTCCAGTTTTATCAAAATTGTTTTCAGGGCAGAACACAACAAAGCAGGTGCACTTGTAAACAACAGAACGATGTTAGTCCTATTTTGTTTTAAGCAGTATAATCATGTCAATACAGTTTGAACTGTATGTTAATGTTTCAGACTGTTCATTTAGAACCTAAAATAAAGAACAAAATCAAAAGTGGATAAAATCAAAAGTTTCTGCCTTATCTTTATTTGTACAGTTGTCAGACTGAGAGTGTTGATATCTTCACAAGCTAAAGGACAACGAAATAATTCTCTCATATTTTTCTTGTCATTCAAAAATAAAGAAAAGGAGGGAAGATGGGTATTATATTTGAGATATTTTTTCGATATACAGGTATTATCCTACCATTCCTGTCAAAAGTTTGATTGTCTCAGATAATACTCAACTAATTTAACCACAGTGCTAAAACTGTCAGTGGTACCCTTTGTGCAGTAATTGAATGGTGCTAAGGAGCTTCATGACCTTTGAAAATGCCAGCTCCCAACCAGGACCTGATGTAAAGTCTTTGCAAGCACACACATCCTTCCACAAGATGTAAGTGCTGCAGCTGTCACACTCAATTTTTCCTAATGTCAAATTCAGTTTGTCCTGTGTTTGATATTTTGAATTCTATGCATACTGGTAGATGAAAAGTTTTTTGTTTATTTCATTTAATGGTTTTTAGAGACTTAATCAAAACCATAGAATTGTAAAGCTTTTGTCTAAAGCTTTTTGTTTCTGACTATCTACTGAGGCTTAGGTATTAGTGGTCAACACCTGAAATGTCTGACAGTTTCCATTTTCTGTAAGAACGGTATTTCACCTGAAAAATTTCAGCATTTATGTTAGAACAACATGTAATGGAATAGATTATCTGGCTCTTAAAATTGTTTATATTCCTATTATAATGATGTTCAAGAGGGCCTTCTAGACTAAGAAGTTTAACAGTGTAAAAGATTTATTCATGGTCCTATTTTATTAGTATCATACGCATATGTTTCTCCACATAACTATTAAATAAACCAACATTTCCACACAAAGAGTAAAATACAATATTTCAAAAGAATATGAATCATAAATTAAAAGAGGTGATATCTCACACATCAGATTCTGAGCTCAGTCAGAAGTGGTTTAGGTAGATCTCAGGAACATTAAAGGAGTCAATGCTTATTCTTACACACTGACACCTCTGACAAAGATTATGAATCACCCTTAAGAAAGTACGAAAATAAGTATGTGTATTTAACAGCAAAATACATTATGTAGAGAAATCTTCTGGCAGCATGTGAGAGAGACTGCAATAGATGACAAAAATATACAAAAGTAAACAGAGCTGAAGTACTGCTTTTAAAAATTATTATTCAAAATGGATTTTTTTCTGCATTTAAAAATAGGCAAAGTAATACTGAACACAGACACATTTAATTTCACTCTTCTAGATACTTGTTTGCTTTTCTTTATCCCAACACGTGAGTTTTGTACTTTTATTCTTAGGATTCTCTTCCCCATCTCACCAGATGGGAGTAAGCAAGCGGCTGTGTGATGCTTAGTGACCAAGTTGGGGTTAAACCATAACATATCCTAAGCGGAATTCAGTGGAGAATTAGAAAAGTAGAAGGAAAATTTCCATCATCTTCTCTCCACACAATGCATTCTCTGAGTAAATAGCTAAAGTACTATATTCATGGGATGTTCAGTGTTCCTAGACTGACAGTTTTTGTTATGACCACAACCTAGAATGCCAACAGCATTTCACAAGCCTTCAGAATATCTTACAATCTGTGCAAAAATTTCTTAATTTTTCCCCATCCCTGCTCTGCTCAATTTTTTTCTTGGAAACTACAGAATAGTTCTTGTGTACTATTACTATTGTATGACTTTTTGTCTATATAAAATATTGATAGACTTACTCTTTAAAATAAACAAGATTAATATTCACCTTTCTTCCTCACTTGCAGTTTTCTTTGAATCATGCTACCTATCAATGACCTAACCATATTTATTCAGATTTTATTGACAGCAGTACTGTTTTTTAAAAGTATTAACACTCTCTGCTGGGCTGTTCTGCAGACTGTCTTCAGTCATGAAATCCTGAAGTCTTTTCCAGTTTGAAGAAAAACAACAAAGGCTGTAAAGCATTTAGAGAAATACTTTCAAGTTAGGAAACTACGTGACCTTTATCTAAGCAGTCCATGCCATTCTCTAACAGTAAAAAATTTCTTTAGACAATCAGGTTTTTGGCTCAGATTTCTCAATTGTATTGTCCTCAGCTGTGTTAGAAACTTCTGCTTAAAATCTCCTTTAGGCAACAACTTGTATATTTTCTGCCTTCCGTATATATTTTCCTACATTACATGTTTAATAGATACAGGTAAAAATGCAAATATGTTTATTTGTTCAGTTTGAAGCTAAAATAAATATTTATTATTATAGTTTTTGCCAGATTGCCTGTATATGTTCCTATCATAGAATCTAATTTGTGGTAAAAAAATGTGTCATGCTGTGAACAAAAGAAGGGAGGCCTAAGCTAAATTCTAGAACTGTGGACTGTACAACTAAGTCATTCAGCCTCTGTTGTGAACTGAAACCTAACACTTACCAGCAGAAAGATAAGAAGAAGGGACCTGGATCTGGGATTTTATTTATTACATTTCCTGGCGAAACCTCCACATATATGTTGTATATGTAAGTTTTGGTCTGTACCAACTTCACGGAGATGTAGTAGGTATATTAAATTATGCACTGTTATGATGGCGTGTATCCAAACTTTTGGCTGGACATCATGCGCTGAATATTGCCCTAGTTTCTCCTCTATAGCAATCAAGGTTAGAGAACTAATAGAATCGTAAATCTCCATTGCAAAACTTGATCACCAAACCACCTTTTTTTGATTTATCCTGACCTATTACAGGCCTAATAACCTTTCTGATGTCAATAATAAGAACATGAATGTATCTCAAATCCAAGACCCACAATGATGCAAGTTATTAATATTTTCTACTAGGAAGTTTTTTGAAGTTGTTATTGGTTTAATCTATATAAAAAACAAAAAAGGAAAAATTTAGCTGTTTTATATACAGAGACATATCTGTTCTGCTAGAACAAAAAATATAAAAAATAGAATAAAAATCATCAGTCTTAGGTAAATTGCAGTTTGTCATAGAACAAAACTAGTTTCTGTGCATTAACAACACTACTTTGTGAACTAACATGGAAGCAAATATTATTTATGCCTCAAACAGTACAGGCCTGATCAAAAACCTCAAGTTAATTAAAAGGCACTCATTGGTTTAAGTGTTCTTGGGTCAGTCCCTTTGTTTATATAAGTAACACTCTCATAGTTTTGCTACTAGTCCTTGAAAGGTAATTTGCATGTTGCTTATCAGAAAGGTTGATGTATTAAAATTACTAGTTTCTGACACTGGAATTTAGTTTGTAAGATTTTATGAACCGCAAAATGTTTCATCACAGTGACTTCTTCATAAATGTCACACTTTACACTTTATTTTCCTGCAATAAAATGCAAATTATACTTTCAGTGTATGTATGTTTTCATGGTGACATCTGGGAATTCAGTAAACTCTAGAACGGAATTCTGCTTCTGTTGTTTTGCCAAGAGGCTATTGTTTTGATATTTACCACTGCAGTGTTTGAATTCTTGTGTGCTGGACATCAGACATCATCTCCAGGGAGAAAAAAGAATATTTCAGAGTATTTTAGAAAGAAATTTGCATTTCTCCATAGATTCAGAGACCATTTTCTGTAAAACATACCTGGAAGTCAAGGATGTCTTCTGAACAGAGTCACATTGCTCTGCTAGCGGTCTGAAAGCCGTAGAGCTGAGAATGGAAATATAAATTATCTGATTAAAGGGATTCTCCCTGTGGAGCACATAGGTAAACATCATACCCCTGAGAATTTCTTCAGAGGTGACTGCTGAGGTAAAATGCCTGCTATTGAAGATTTAGTTTCCTTGAACTTGAATTTCCTTGAAATATTTTTTCTCTGTCACAAGCTTAGACTGTGCGATTTTGACCTGATTCCTACTCCAATCTCTGTTTTACAGACCTGACCTAGTTTTAAAGAGTAAAAAAATAAAAAGTGGCCTTCTGTGAGTACATCTACAAGTAACATTAAACCCAACATATTCAAGATATGTAATAGTCTGGGGATGCTGGGTTTGGGCCCTCAGGTGGCATCAACTGAGGCAAGACTACTGGCTGATGGTGGGCTCCCTAGTCCTGCTCTTTTGTACTGGGGTTAGGAAAAGAAAATAATTAAAATTTTTAAAGTTTCCGAAGCCACACCTTAAAAGATGATGGGGAAAATCAAATGTCAGTGACAAAAGGCATAGAGGATCATTACCTCATTCTGCATATCTAAAATTTTGGAAAATAAAACCCCAGGCTTTGAGCTATAAGGCACAGAAGTTCTACATTTTAGGATTTTCTTAAGAAAGGCATGATGTCAGTAATTCTAAATTAGAAATACTGTTATTGACACAGATGACATCCATTGTACTTTTAGTACCATTTTTCTGTAAGTAGCTCTCCAGAATAAGGTAGCTGTCTTCAATATTGTACTAAGTAATTGTGACTGTAACAGTAGACTTTCATATAAATCATTGCTGACTTTTGTGCAGGGCTCCAAGAAGTTTGACAAATGTTTTGCTTGCTTTCTCAGCAAACTCTATTTCAAAATTAAGCTCTACATGAGTTATACATCTAATATCAAAAAAATACTTTCAACTCCAGCTTTAAATGGCGAGTTTCCTGAAGCTAACACTGCTCTGGCCTAAATAAAAAAAGGCCAGTGATAATATGAATTCATGAATATGATATGAAGATGCAGCAAAAACCAAAACCAGTACACTAAAACAGGCATTGTAACTGTTTCAGAATACAAAAATATCACTGAGGCAAAATCTTCTGTCACCTATGTGGTGATTGTAGCTTCAGATGAAGTAAAAATGCACATACATGGGCTGTCAGCACTGATGATAAAGATGATACTCCTGTTCCCTTACAGTGCCTCATCACCATCACATTTACTATATGTGACCTGATACTGTCTGCAAAGAATTAGTCTTGCTCCGCTACAGAAAGTCATCTTGGGCTACCAATCTTCACAAAAAAGCCTTAATCAAGAGCATAGGTACACCAGAGTAATCAGTGCTCATGTTATGCTGCAGAAAGCATCAGATATTGGTCTACAGATGAGGGTAATTTTTTTCCAGATATTTATTTACTTTTTTTTTTTCTTATTGCACCCTTAAGACGTGGAGTTTTTTGAGTTCTGAATACAGTCATACTTTCTTGTTTTGGAATGAGATGTGGCCAGTTGAATTATCATTTGCATGTTATCAGATAAATCTTATGTATTAGTACTATCTAGCTCAAATTCCTAAATTTATTGTGTAGTTCATTGTAAAGGAGGGGGCATGATCAATTTATATTTCAGTTCTAAGTCACAGAAATACTTGAGAGAATGCAACAAAGGTTACACTGAGGATTGACTGAAATTAGCTAGGGGCCATAAACCCCATGGTTTTCAGACTTTTCTGGGAATCTGGAGCATTGTTTTACTTGATTGCTTCTTGGTTTCTAGAAAGGTAGCAAAACATGAGCACTGTGTGATTATTCAAAACGCAGACCCCCTTACACTGGTCTGTTAATGGTCCTTAGCTGAGATATGAGTGAAAGCACAGTCAGACAACCAAGCTAATTTCTTTATAAACAGCTCCACTGAACAAGCCAGAGGTAATATTATAAGTAAGAATGCAAATTTTCTTGTTTAAATAAACTGGTCATTATGTTTGAACACAGCTCATCATGTATATTTTGGGTTTTGAGGAGAGGACAAAAAGAAAGTGAGGAAGATGACAGAGGAAGATCACAATAATTCACTGATTTAGCTGTCCTTTTTGTTGTGGTTTTTTTACTTTGTTTTTGTTTTTGGTTTTTTTCTTTCTTTCTTTTTAATTGGGCAAAAAGAAAAAAATAAGAAATTGCAAACACAAGCACTAATTAGTGTGAAACAATGTCCACAATGTACTTCAACACCTAACTTGGAAGGATAAGGTTTTAAAATTAAAAAATAGCTGCACTCGTGTCCGTTTTAGCTTTAAGCATCTACTCACCTGTATAGTTTCTGGACTGAAAGAAACTACTTTCAGGCTGGCTAATGAAAAGCACCAGCAGCATGGCGTAGGTCACCACCAGCACGATTCATGTTCAAACTTTCTGACCTGGTGATAATCTCTCATCACAATCTTCAGCAGCAGAGAGAAATCTGGCAAACTGGCTACCCAGCTTTCCTCTTTTAACTGTCAGAATTCGTAAGACAACTGTGAAATTTATAGCAATTATAAATGACTAGACCATTTTTCCAGTAAATACTCTTTCCAGTATTTCAAAAAGTCAGTCAAGTCAAAGTGTTCATGTGTAGTTTACACACATACACACAGAGGCAAATATATACAAACACACCAATGCACCTCAGTGAGCAGGTTAAGGACTTCAGACAACACTCAGGGTCTTTCTTTCTTTGTCTTCTTTTCTGTTAATGAGTTTAAAACACAGATGGGATGAAGCTAGAAGGCCTATCCAGCCTTGGCTTTGTCTTGAGTGACAAGCGATATATAGAAACTTGTATATAATAATACAATAAATAGTTTTCATCAGGTTTAAGTATTTTCTTTTTCTTCCCTCTACATTTCTACTACCTTTCATAATCAGTTCTTATTATACATTCTAATGTACATGAAAAGAGCTTTGTTAGTGCTTGATTTAGAGCAGTTATAAATGTCCTGAAACAAACATATGTAGGTATGAAAATATTGCATGGGTCTGATACCACAGAATTACCCACATGTCATCCCTAAAAAAATACTTTCCTAATTTGAAAAGTAAATTAAGTAACATTATTATGACTTTGAAAGGAAGGAACAGGCATAAAAGAGTATTATAGTTTGTCATTCTTTTAATGATTTTTATTCCTTCAATAAAGAGTGAACAATTTATCTTGCCTGAATTAAAACAAAACAAAACAAAAAAAAGACAAAAAGCTTACTAAAAGATTTGTCAGTGCAATATAACATAGAATATTACAGCTTTTGCGTTACTCTGTTTAACACACACAAGTGAAAGGCTGCGATATAATTTCATTTGTCATTTATCACTAGGCTGGTCCCAAGTAGTCTGAGTGATCTTTATGGAAACACATAATTGATAAAGAGGATTTTAAGAAAGATTTTTTAAAATTTGTTTTCTTAAGTAGTTTTTTAACTATTGCATATTATATACTGCAAGGTCTCATTAGAACAAGATTTGTATGCATAGATCATAAAACGATGAAAATAACATGCATCTTTTAGCTGAAATTAGATAGATTACCCTAAAATAAGTGAAATTCTAATATCATTAATAATTTGTTTAAATAAATTATTTATAATCTTTTTAAAAGCACAAAAGCAAAGGAAGTATGTGGAGGAAATGGAAGAGTGAAAATACATTAAAAATAATTATTTTCAAAGTTTTAGAAATGTGTTCGGTTGCTTATGGTGAAAACTTGGAAACTGACTTTATGATACTGATAGGAGTGTAAAGCTGGAACACACAAGTCATAACTGTAAATGTCAACCTTTAACCTTCTCAGCTGAAATGACTTCAAAGTATTCACTTGACCAAGGCACAACCTGAAAGCTAAGTGGGTTGAGATCATTCTGGCTCTGATGGCCTAAAAGGCACATGCGGGTCATGCTTCAGCACTCAGTTGTTAGTAAAGCTTCTTAGCACACATGAAACTGTGGGCACTGAAATCTTTATCTCAAAAAGAATTTTTAAAATTCCCCAGACTGGCTGAGTTTCTCTGGCTCATTTGCTCTGCTTCCTTGCTCTGTGCAGAGAGAGAAAGATAAGTAGAATTCATGCAGAACTATGCTATGCTATCAAGGAAAAAGCGACTCCCTGGGACAGACTGTATACATTCTTTTATGGTTTTAAAAGCCAACTATATTTTTTGCACTCAGCAAAGACCCCCTGCCACAGCATTGCCCCCATTAACCCCTCTGTTTCATAGAGCACTTAGGCGTGGGGAGAGCAGGACCTGGAAGGAAGACCTGAGTATGACCTAAGGCAAGTGAAATTATTTTCACTGTTATATGAGACTATTCTGGTATTTGCTTCATATGTTACTGATGCTTTGAGCTGTATTAAATTATATTGTTTTCTCACTGACCTCTTAAGAAAAGTGGGTAGAAGCAAGAGCCTGAGGGATGGATAGATGGCAAAATAGAGAAATCTCAGTTTGTGATTGAAAATCTGAAGGAATTTTGGTGCCATTTTCTATGTAACACCAGGAAATGGGTGCCTGAGACCACAGAAAAAAAGACATTTTCACATCTAAACCATTTCTCCTTTCTGGGGAAGTATGATTGGGACTGTTTCTTAAGAGGTTCTTCAGGAAACAGGGATTTAACTCCTTCCAGAGGTTCAACTGCATTTGAGGTAAGTTCTGGTTTTGACGCAGGATAGCTAGATAACTTTGGCTCAACTCTCTGAGGAAAGGCTAAACTGTGAGAAGGAGCTGTGAAGACTAGAGATCAGAGATACCCAAATAAGAAAGGTAAGACTGCAGAAAGAGGTAAGACTGTTGATAAAGCAGTAGTTAGCTGCACAGGGGATTCAAGAGGAAAATCACAGACATGAAAAGGTACAAAATCCTGACAAAAAAACAGGGAGTCATTAGATGGCAACTGAGAAACATTGATGATATGCCCTTTCCAAGGAGGAATGGAAGCTGACCCTTCCCAACAGTCTGATGACTGCTTGGACAGCAAAGACTCACCTGTCATATTAATGGTTACTGTAATAGCTCATTAGCTCTAACTACCTATTCTGTGATTTAACCATTAAGTAATTGCTTTGCAATTTAAGCAGTGAATATCCTTGCAGAGGTGCTCTGCTCATTTTAAATGTCTTCTGCACAAAGTGACTTGGAAAGGAAGTGCAATGATCATACATCAGACTAAGCTGGGGAAGCAAAAAGGGACAGTATTCCGAGTTGCCATGATTTGTCAAAATCTGACGTAGCTGAAAACAGCCATTTAGAAAAGTACCACATATACTCTGCGTGTGTGCATTATCTACCACTCCTTTGCCCAAGTGGTCTTCATGCACCTGACCTAAAAGAGATGGGCTTCTTTGTATTTTTTTTTTCTTTTTCTGGCAAATTAGACAATTTAATAATTAGCTGATTGAAGGAGGATTAGAAAAAAGACTTAACTCTCAGTAGTATTGCACATTGTTACAAAGCGTAAAGTCTATTCTGGCTTGGGAGTTTTGTCTTGGACATTAGGAGAAAAGCTCTACCATACATACTGGGAAAGAAGCACAGAGCTGTAACAGGCTATGCACAGAAGCTGCAGGATCATTGTTCTTGAAATTTTCCTGGATTTGCCTGGACCTGACCTAGTGCTGGACATAGGCTCATTTTAGATGAAGGTCAGGCAAGATGTCCTGCAAGATCCCTTGCCACCAAAAATTCTATGAAATACTATAATCTACAGGTAAATTGAGCGAAAAATATCAGTTGTCTTTTGTACAAAATGCAGAAAGGAGGATGTACTGTTAATAGTGTTGCTGTTCTTGCATGTGTGTTTTGATGCTGATTGCTGTCCACCAACTTGCAGATCAGAATGAAAGCTTGGTAAGGATGCTATTGGCACCAACTTGTTCTGACCTGAATCTCTCCTTCTGGCCATCAGGATTTCACAGTGTGTATATTAGACTTAGCCTTTCTACCCCACCCTCTGTTTTATATTAACGTCCTTCATGCCTTAATCCTTTCTGACTTTATTCTGTCCTTCCAAATCAAATAATGACAGAAGAAAGTTAGCTTTGAAGCACACTGATTTCTAAACTATTTCTGCACCACAGAAGCTTAACCTGAAGGTCACAGCATAACTACAGTTAAGAAAAATGGGTATGTGTGTATCTATTTAAAATCTGAATCTTGCCTTTAGAAATGTCTGGTACTTGAGGGAATATTATGAGGCAAATTCTTTCAGACATGATTCACAAATCACAATAAAAGTGTTCATATGGTAATATCAATTTACTATTTATTATCTTCACACTTAGAGTTGGCTCTGAACAATAAAATGAAGGGTCACTAACACTACCCTTCTTTCTTTGTACTAATACAAATTCTCAAGTACTCAGCTCAAATGTGCTACTAAAGAAGAATTTAAAGAATAATTGAGAATTGGCTTGCTCTAAGAGGGCAGGACATGAGAGTTTGTTATGAGGAATATGAAATTCCAGTATTGTGCATCCCCTTTTTTGAAAATATATCCAGCAAGGGAAAAACAAAATCTAAAATCCTAGCTTTATGCAAAATGCTTAAGAGATAAAAGAACTTCTAGAATTGTGAATCACAGCTACCTCTGTTATTTCATTTTGGTTGGCATCATTCTGTGTTTAAAAGGGAGTTTATTAATTTTATTAATCTTATTAAAGCTGATGAGTACATCATTCGCATGGGCATGCAGATTCCACACACCCTGAAAACTGATAAGCAAGTATAGACATGATAAACAAAAGTGATTCATAATAAATTCTGAGTCAAACTGTTTGTATTGTGTTTTAATGACTATTGAATGTAGACTTTATAACAAATACGTTACAGAACAAATATGCATAGCAATCCAGTTATAATAAAAAATATACAGTGCATAATTTCGTGTTATCCATGAATACACTATAAACTTTTTCAAGCATCAAATTTTACCCAAAGTCTCAGAATTTAAAAGGTAAAAAATAAAGAAAATGTTGCAAATTGATTAAATAAATATTTTTTGAGAGTTGTAAGATTATCTCATTAGATTCCATTTTCCACTGTTGCCTAATTATTTAACTTAAAACTTTGTTCAAAACAGTGGTATAAACCTCCCCTAAATTCACTATTCTTTTCCAAATTACATTCAAGACAACATTATAGCCTCAGAAACTGAATCAGAAAAGTTCAGAAGAATTTAGCAGCCTAATTGTGGATCTTGGTAACTTAGTAAATAAAAATCCTGAGCAGGAATGTGCCATAAAACTTCCCCCATATTCATCCACACACATAGAGCTGCATAAATAAATCAATAAAAGATGTAGTTAAGGGACAATGCAGAATACTCCTAAAAGGTCAATCCAAGGGCCATCCTTGGAGTTTACATTTTAGGCTGTGTGAAGAAAGTTCAGTTGAGACCTCACCAGTGCACAAAGCAGGGAATAAGAGAAAGCAAGCTCCACTCACTTTTCATCCCGGCACAGAGGGAAGACCCCTGAGACACTTTTTCCCCCTTACGTGCCTCATGTCATCCTATTCCCATCATCATTCCAGTGACATTTACATGGAGTGAAGGGTGAGAAATCAGAGGTCAGGAAAAGGAGACAGAATGGTTCCTTCTATGCCTACCCTCCCTTTGCCCTTATGGTACATCTCGGACTCTTGCAGCTGGAGACTCTTTTCCTCTCCCTCTCTCCTTCTCCCTTGCTCTTCCCCCCCACTCCTCTCCACTCCCCTCTTACCTTCTTCTCAACATATATTTTAAGCCTGACCAAAAAATCCAGTCAAAGCCTTGCCAAGTGCCTTATTCTTTCTGGATGCTCCTAAAGTTTGCAAGTAAAAGTTGCTTTTTACTGAACCTCCTCAGAGCCCTGCTGTTTCTTCCATGCAACGCCAGAAGTATATGCAACTGCTTTCTCCTATACTCGCCAAGCAGGATGAGATATTTCAAGCATTGTCCTTTCTTCACAGAATAACTTAGGACTGATCCATACTTGAAAGGAGCTGTCTTGCAATTACTACTGTTGATGTGTCTCTTAAAGCAGAAATGTCTTACAGTATCATTAATATAGCAAGTGATGTGTGCTTTATTTGCGACACAGCCACATGCACTGGAAAGCAGCTTTTTAAATCAGAATATCATCTGGCGATTACTTGAAAGAGAAAAAAATCCTGCTCATAATAAGAAGTCAAAAGAGTTATTTTCTGACAGGTGAGTTCCTATTGAAAGGGGAGTAAAAAATATTGTCTTTGCTTTCATTTGTGAAGTGGGACATCTCAATAACATAATTATTCCTTTCCTTGTCCTATGCACACAGAAATGTTGCTGCAGAACCTAAACAGATATGTAAGCACTTCTAAGAAAATAATGAAATGTTAATAATCAAGAAAAAACCTCTTCTATAGATGGACACTTTCATAAACCTTACCCGTGAGGCTTCTGAAATATCCATATCAGCATATCCATATCAACAGAAATATCCATATCAACATTCAGTCCAGATGGTCTATACCTGCCAGACTGTGATATATTTCCTGTGAGCACCACAGAATACTGCTGCAAACTCCTTTCAGCCAAGCCTTTAATATCACTGAAACAATGCTGGAACCTCCAAGACTCGCGAATACCAAGACTCATGGAAATGTTGAAAGACAACGATAAAGATGTTAAAAAAACAACAACAACAACAACAAAACCAAAACAACAACAACAAAATCTCAAACAAACAAAAAAACCACAAAAACCCCCCAAAAACAAAAAATCAACAGAAACAAAACAAACAACAAAAAAACCCAAACCAAACCAAAACCAAAAAAACCAACTAAACAAAAAAAAAACAAAAACAACAAAAAAAAAACAAAACAAACCAAAACAACAACAAAAACCCCTGCGTTATGACTAATCTCATTCCTGGAAATCAGCTGTAATTTCTGTACCCTGGTGATGTTTTCTGTTTCACTGAAAAATTGTCTACATTTGTTCTGAAGATGCAGAAAACTTTTTATTTTTTTGGGTACTGGCCAGCCACTGAGAGCAAGAGAGCTCTTAGTAGGCAGAATGGGGAGCATTCTGGGGAGAATATAGCCAAGAAAAAAGATGATGAATGAAAGGTGAGCATGTAGTCTGAGGCAGAGAGGACTAGGAATGAATCCAATATGATGGGAACAAGCTGAAGAAGGGTGGACAAAGTGGTTGGAAGGGTTTTCCCTGAATGTTACAAAAGTAGTTGTCATATAGGAATCCTGTATCATACACATTTAGCGTAGTTCAGCTTCACAGGGTACAGAAAGTTACAAAAAAAAAACCCCACCAGAATATCACAATTCAGACATGACATTTCTGTAACTGAGGCATGCAAGGGAGCAATACTACTGGTAATATATCTTTTTACCTTCAGTATTCAAATGGCCATATTCCCACTACTATGTAGCTGGTTAGAGAAAAGGGATGCTTGGAGAACTCTTTAGTTTAAGCCTGGCAAAGCATTCAGACTAATTTTCCAGGTTTGTGCCAAGCTGCCTGACAATATTTTGTGATCACATCCCCCAAAACACATTCATGAATATATAAAACATTATCTGAGAAAATGTTTCCAAGTTTTTCAAGCCTGCTACTGAAGAAAACAAAATAATCCTATTAAATGTTTTCTGTCTGCCCTTATTGTTGTACAGCAACATAGTTCTCAAGCAATACCATTTTCTCCAAACTCTGTAATAAGCCATTACCAGCTTTTGTGCAGCTGCCACTGCTGCTGACTGGTTTTTTTACAAAAGAGTCATTGCCAATTTACTGTTTTGCCCTGCATTTCCCAGGGCAAGAGCCCTTACAACGAAAAGATTCTAAAGCTGGTCACCCAAGCCTGTCCTAGGTCATCTCAAAAGCTGACCTATTTGCAATAAATGACTACAACTAAGAATCGATTACCAACTTACGGAAACTTTTTGGAGTTAAGAGAGATGAATTCAGGTCTGCACTAAATCAGAAAAAAAAACCCCAAAACAAAACAAAACAAAATAACCAATGAAACATAACCTGAGGAATTAGTTGGTTTTTTTAATTATTGTTGAGACCTGAAGGTGCAGAATGAGAAAATGGTGGATTGTGAATCCAGAAGACTTCATGAGTATCTTAATCACTTACCCTCAGTGTTTCATCTTTACTACTCATCATGCCTTAACTGCTTCTCCACCTTACTAGACTGTTCTCTCCTTTTTAATGGGATTGGAAAAATGGTAACATATTTTGAAAGACCCCTTGCCAACTTATTTGAAAGACCCCTTGCCTAAGCTTCAAAAAAGCTACAGAAAAGAAACCCCAGGTTTTATCTATGTTGCTCTAAAGCTCAGTTTCGGTCATACCATTCACGTTCCTGTTACACTATTTGCGTTTTGAATGTCATCTGTCTTGGGGGAATTACACCATCTAATAATAGAGAGACTGTGCATCAGCATGGTAAAAACTCTTTCTGAAAATAAAATATATGTTTCTCATTTGGTATATATTAATTGTTTTAAAAATCACATTTCCTGCATTTAGCTACAATTCAGTGGGTATGTAGCTCACTTGATTTAGGGAGCTAAAATTCTAGCTTGTTACAATTCTGACAGCACATGCAATTTTACTCTTTTTTTTAAAGCAAAACAAGTTTTGCTTCCAGTTCTGAGGCTTCCAGCAGATAACTAGGAAATGCACAAGAACCTGAAAAAAAAAAATAATGGAGGGCTTGATCTTACATTGTTGTGGTTTGCAGGAGGGAAGAGAGAACAGAAAAGCTCAATGATGCATTAATGACAGCCTCTAAATTGTCCTTCGTATCAGCCAAAATAAGGCCCACAAGACAGGAGCAGAAGGTAAGCACGTCATTTGTGATTTTTTTTAACCTGTAAATCTTTCAGAAGAACTGAATTCATACAGTCACAAATGTTTAGACAAAGACAGTTGTTCCACAATGAACACTGCAAAGGTGGAGAGAGGAGTTGTGTGCGTACGTTAACTCTAAATTAACCTGCTCGGGACTGGAAGCAACCTAGTTGTAAAATATTGACCATTGCCCAGGCAAATTTACCTTGCTTCTAAAGTAACTTAGATCCTTCATAGCAAGTCAGAAATCTAAACTCTAAAATTGTGTAGAAGGCGTATTCTGAGGACATCATCATTTAAGTCATGTCTTTTATTCTTAGCTTAACTTATTGCTCCTGTTCTCTTGCCCTGTTTCTCTGAGAAAGGATCTGTAAAATAGACTTATTTTTCAGCATATATAACAGCACTGAGGTATGAACAGGAAAGTGACAATTTCTAATGTCATTTTCTTAATACAAAGCATAGAACCTCTCAGGTTAAAGCAATGTTGCCCAGGGGATGCATCTAATTGTTAACAATTCCATTTAATAGCAGCTAAGCACATGTTAAATGGTCCATTTTCACCCATGTCCTTTGCCTTCATTCCTATAGGCAAGAACGAATATTAAGATTCTGAAGTGTTTGTACTGAAAGCACTTTAACATTCACATATTATATTAGAGAATAAATTTGGGGTTTAGACAATTTTAGAACAATATCTAATTTTACTTTTTTCTAAGCTTTCTGAAGTTTATTTTGCCCTAGTTATTCCAATATGTTTTTTAGCTTTAGGCTGCTTACCAGTGAATTTCATTAATTATGAAAGAATGATCAAAGACAACAGTTAACCTGTTTATATGGTCTGATTGAAGATGGCAAAATATTTTGATTCTGATAGAATGAGAATAGGTCAGTTCCTAGGAAATTTGTAGCTGATGAGAACTAAAATGTAAGTTAGGACAGTCTAAAACATATTCACTTTACATTCAGACAATAAATGTCGCCTAAAATCTTAGCTGATTTATGATAGCATGGCTGATCATTAAATGTAAGAAAAATGAAATTAAGAATGTAATGGGAGATATATACCCAAGACAATTACTAATATCAACAACCAATTCAATGAAAACATAGTCATATATAGACTGAACCATCATAACTGTGACCGGGGTTAGGCAGAAGATAAAAAACTGACCTATATTTTTTTCTCTCATTCAGATTCTTCATGACGCGCCAGTGGTTCAGGATATTACAATCACACTATTGAGGAGGTAGTTCTTCTGGGTGTATGGTTATATCTGTTCTTGTAGTTCTCTCATTCACAGTCACTCAAAACCAGTCACCCAGGAGTGAAAATGACGCAAGCTGAAATGGTGCAAGCAAGATGAAAACACAAAGGGCAACAAAACATGTTTTTCTGGATTTTCATTAGGTTCCTGCACTTTGAATATTTCCTTGCCGTCCATTATCACAAATTGCTTAAAATATATGACACAATTTAATCAATAAATGTAAGTGGGTGGGTTTTTTTCAGAATTTGATGACAAGTTCTTTATTTCTGAGTGTTTCTATTACACGATATCTTTCCCATCAACTAAAAAGCTAAAATGGCAATTTCACACTTTTTTTTTTTTTAAATCACTGAGATATGCTTAGCTGTTTTATTCTATTTCTGTAATTATTTCATTGCTCCTTAAAAACTGGTACTGAGAACATTGTCTTTTGTATTTTTTTTCCCTGACATTTTCCTTTAGAAGAGAGGAAATAAAAGTTGGAAAGAGAAAGACAGCATTGACCACTTCAAGATTTTAACAAGTCTCAAAATGCAAGCAAAAAGAAAATAGATTCTTTAGAGATCTGTCTTCTGGGGAACAGAAAAATTATGCTGCCTCTTTGCATAAAAGGACAAATTGCAGACGTTGTTAGCTAAATAACAAGATGGTATAGTCTTGGTATGGGTTAATCTGTTGGTACACAATGTTGTTTCTACTTGGAGAACATTTTGATAAAATATTTATGAGGACAGGTTGTTCTGGTAGAACGGGTTTTGATAGTAAGGGCAGAAAATGGAGAAAGTACATCAGGCTTTCACTGATGAAAAAAGAGCAAAGAGAAAGAAAGAAAAAGAAATGGAATAAAGGTAATTGTACTCTATCATGAAAAAAAGAAATTATGTGCAGAGACATAAAGGTGAGGGAATGAGTTATAAGAAGGGGTAAAGGATAGGGCAAATAACAAGGGACAAAAATATCAAGTTCAATTAAGTTCTCAGAGTACACATTGAAGCAGCAAAACTGAAGATATGAACAAATACATAAAGTGGGATTGCCTCAGTTTTCTAGTCTTTGATGTGAAATAATTCTGTAAGTGCAAGGAAGTGGGACATTGAAAACTATGAGTTTGTCAAAACAAGTTTTTAAAAGGAAAAAAGAAAAGCATAAAAAAGTCAAGACATAAAAAAATAGTGAATTGTAAAGAGAATTAGCCAAAAGCAGGAGTGAATTGAAAGAAAACAAAAAGGCCAAAAAAGCTATTGAAGAGTCTGGAGAATAAGTTGTGTGAGGAGTGGCTGAGGGAGCTGAAGTTGTTTAGCCTGGAAAAGAGGAGGTTCAGAGGAGATATTGCTCTCTACAACTCCCTAAAAGGAAGGTGAGGCCATGTTGGGGTCAGCCTCTTCTCCCAGCAACTAGAGACAGGACAAGAGGAAATGGACTCGAGCTGTGCCAGGAGAGGTTCAGGTTGGACACCAGGAAAAGTTTCTTCGCTGGAAGGTTGGCTGGATGTTGGGACAGGCTGCCCAGGGCAGTTGTGGAGTCACCATCCCTGGAACTGTTCAAGAAATGGCTGGATGTGGTACTTAGTGCTGAGGTTTAGTTGACATGGCGGCATTGGGTCAAAGGTTGCACTCAATGGTTTTAAAGGTCTTTTCCAGCCTTAATGAGTCTATGATTCTATGTAAAAAAGTCACCACTACTGCTGTATTAAACCCAAAAAAATGCGAGAAACCGAGTGCAATGGAAGTCTGTGTAAAACCGCCTCTTAAATGTGTAGGTGACTGGATTTCAGGGTAGTGTTTCAATTTTCGCAAGTGCCACATTGGCACCTTTTAGTAAAAGGAAAGGCTACAAATTAAATTATGTAGCTTTTTAAGCTTGGATGGAAATATTCTATGACAATCTGATTTTTGTTTTCCTTAGCAAAACCTTTTAAAAAATATCACTGGCAAAACAACAAAAAAAGAAGTGATTCAAAAGATAACTCAGTGCGTAATGCGTAAAGAATTTGTCTTGATGTAGAAAGAAGTACCAAGCAGTGTTTAAGGAAGATGAGGTCAAGCGTACACTTCTGTTGGAGTGTAGGAAAGCTGAAAGAAGACAGAGCTAGGAAGTATACAACTAATGATGCTACAACAGAGAAGGTAAACTGATCAAATGCCAGGCTGACTAAAGAATAAGAAAATGCATGACAGAGTAGAGAGTCAACATAAAGCTGAGAGTTGACTGAAGGAGGAAAAGGGTTAATATAGAACATTTTATAAGAAGTGGGGAAGAAAGTGAAATAAATTCAAGCAAATAGAACAAGATGAAGGAACTTTACTAACTCTGCCCAATGCAAGTGAAAAAATAAGATATTTGTAAAGAAGAGCAACAACTGCTCTGTTTGCATTAGGGCTTTCTTATGACTTTCTTGTGTTTCAACCAAAAGGCTGCAGCTTGGGTGACATTTCAAAAGAGTGAGACTTGCAGTCAGATAGAAATTCCACCATACGCATCCCGTGCAACTTTAGGCAAGCAATTTCACTGTAGAAGCTCCATGTAAAATACAATTAAATGTTATGAAGTGCTGTAAGATTCTTAGAATGAGGATGAAATAAGAGTGCAATATCATGTATTGTATTTTTCTGTTTCATGGAGGCTGTGAAAGACTGTTTAACAGTATTAATTCTTACTTTTAAAAGAGTTCATTCACTGGTCTCATAATGTGGAAACAGAAGAAGTAGGTGGGACAAATTTGCAGTAGAGCTCATCACATGGAACAATTATCACATTTTAAACTGTAAACATAGAATAATTAAAGATAGCACAAGTTTTACCAGACAGTATATTTATTGTTTTGAAATCACCAATTACATTCTTGCCCATAAAAAGAAGAATGTGAAAGTCAACAATATAGGTATTGTACTGCAAGGCACATATTCCCACAGAACGAAGGACCACATTTTTCTCATATTTATATTATAGTAATTTAAGCAATACTTAAGACAAAAATAAGTCATGGTTTTACCTTAGGTTCATTAACCCAGGATTTACTGTCCTGTTCACCCTTTCCTCTTCTCACAGCCACGAAAAACTCCGGAATTTTGAGGACTGGCAGCTGACTTCCAGTTTTCGAACATCCCTACCTTAAGAAGAGATTTAGTATCTAATTCCATAAGAATAGAGAGAATACATCTATACCAGATTTGGCTGAAACAAGTCCATGCAAAACTGACTTTATTTCCAATGTGCTTTCCCCAATCCTTTTAAAATCAATAGTTAATAACATGAAGTAGAAAAATTCTTTCTAAAATACATGTTCACTTTGCCCCTAATAAACCATAATATGTCATACATGTGTGACTGCTGCATTTTTTGTGCCCCTTTGTCCTATCACTGACCTTATAAATATGTATTCATATCTATTCAGTGCTAAGCACTTGTGATTGGAATTAGTATTAGTGCATATTTAGAACTGATTAAATGAGTGAAAGAATTAGAGGTGTTTGTTATAAAGACAATAACATAAAAGTGACTTGAGTTCTAAGGCAGAAATATTCAGGGGCTTGGGATGAAAACCCACACCTTGTAGATATTTTTAGAATTATGTTAATGTGGCAGCTAGCCATTTTTTTCCTGCATATATAGTTTAATAATGTTTCAAATTTAACAAGTAAACATTCTGATTAGAAATATATAATGATCTATACCTCTTCAAGATTTTTGTTCTTCACTGTATATATTAAAGACTATGTGAGCTTGAAAGACTGCTAGAAGGACACATATCTAGTCAAGGCACTACAGCAGGTGAACATCAAACTTGTCGAAGAAAGAGCTAAAAATGAAACAAGCCAAAAATCACTTTCATCCAAATTTCTTTAAATATACATGTATAAAATGAGTGGAAATGTACTTTTGGGCTAATTTGATTAACATGAAGGAAAATCCCATTTCTGCCTGTGATATGTAGTTACCAGAGAAGGCAGAAAATCAAAATATATCTTTTCACCTTACAGACTTTAACTGTTGTGAATCATAGGGATTAATATCATTAGAGGGTTTTACCTCAGATAATTAACTATGTAATTGGTTAAAATAAAAGGACATTCCATACAGTCAGGCTTACTTATCTGCTCACTTCTGCCAGTCAGGAAGCAAAGGAGAAGGTAGGAGGTATACCCTCTACAAGAGAAGAAGGAAAAAACCCTGTTGTAGACTTTCACCTAGTAGTCCCATGGTTCACTACAAAATAAACCAACTAATGCAATTTGCAAATCAGTCCCAATTCATCAGAACTTTTTTTTTTTTTCCTAACTTTAAATAAATGGTAACCTATTTGATGAGTTAACTGTGACCTGTTTGCAATTACTTTGTTATGGCTTTTGGCTAAACATTACTCATGCTGTGTTTACTCATTGAAGTTCACACTTCTCTTGCTGTACCTGGATCACTCAGACTGCAAAGAACTGGAAGTAGAAGTAAGAAATATTTTCTGAAATTTGGGTGATTGGTGCTAAAATTTCACCTAACTTCAGATGCAAAATCACTTTTAAAAATGCATCCTTAATCATCTTAATATAGAAGCGCATCAAATACTAGAGCACCATAAATATAAAGCGTATAAAATCATCTGTGCACAAAAAAAGATTTACTGTTTCGTTTCCACTTAGCCTACAATCCCTTATCAGTAATACAACTATACACATGCTATGCAGTATACATAGCTGCATAGAGTTAATATGTGACTCTGTGCAGGGCTTTCTTCATCTGCTCAGCTGTTTGCAGTTAATGGACTGTAGAAATCTCCTTTAGCAAAGTGTTTGGAACTAACCCTCTCACCAAGGCATTTTCTCTCCCACCCTAATACTAAACTGTGCATGACAGCTTAGTTATGAGTGCTACTTAGGGGCTATCAAACCGAAGGGTATACATAACAGAAGTCTTCTTCTGACCCAGGACACTAGCACTGAAGGTTATAAACACAAGAATGCAGATCACATGTAGTACCATCTGTCCTTTCAAAATAACATGGAACATAAATTGTGTGAATGTACAACGGCAGAGCGACACCCTTGAGCTGTTACATTTACTACACATTTTTGGTATTTTTAACCTACCTCTGTCAAAATGAAAAGCTATCAGTGTATCTACACTTGTATCAGTGGATCTATGCTTACAGGATCAGAGAGATCTGCTGAGGAAGCAGAATTTAGAAATAATTTTATGGGAAGTTGAAAGTGATGCTGTTGTCTCTTAAGGATTTTGCATTTCTTGAAGTTTCATTTGTTTTCGCCTAAATGCCTCTCTCATTGTAAGTAAAATATCTGTGTGACTTTTGACTAAAGTTACTTATAGATAGTTACAACATTAAAGGCATTATTAAAAGAATCCAAGGCTGCTTACTACATATCCACTATAGTATACCCTTCAGGTGCTTCCCTTCAATTTTTATTGGATTTCAAGATATTAACTTGAAAGGAATTTACCCTTATTATTTGTGTGTTAGTCTCTCTAAAAAAAAAAAAAATTGTAATTCTTGAAACAGGTCACAGAAAACAAATTTTTAATACACTGTTGAGATGTAGGAGTTTTTTGATTGGTTGGCAGAAATCATCTATAAACACAAATCAGTTCATTGGTCTGAGACAAAAAATCTTTTAAGACTGGTTTAAAATCAGCGTGGTTGAGAACCACCCTTGCTGCTCCTATGCCCTGTGTTGTCTGGGGGCTTTGAGGTCTGGGCTGGTACTGCCTGGGTGCTGCAGAAGTACTGGGTGCCATAAGGAGTTTGGGAGGAGGCAAAGGCCAGTCCTCACTGACTATTTTGTGACCAGAGGACCAGATCCAACTTCTCAGTGGGGCCTCTCCTCCGCTGGGTTTTGTGACTTTTCCAAGGACCTCACTCTTTCTCTTGGACGAGATGTCAAACATGGCCTTTTTGGAGCTGAGGTTTCTGCTTGGGGCTCATGCTGCTCTGTGTGTGCTCAGCACAGGACACAGCTTCCTGGAATGCCCTTAGGGGAATAGGAGAGAGGTTGTTCTGAGTCCACACTCCAACTGCTTCCCTTGGCAGTAGGATGGAAAAGATGAAGTGGAAGATGAGGTTGACAAACTTGTCCCCACAGAGGCAGATGGTGTGGAGCCTGAAGGGAAGATTGTTATGGGGAAGGAAAACAGGAGAGAACAACTCTTCAGGAGGGAGAGTCATCATCTGGGCCCACAGGGCAACGGCCATGCGGTGGCCAGCTGTGGAAGCAGGACCCTGCCAAGGCTTGAAGCTTGGTGCCAGGCGATCTGGGGTTGCTTCCACTATGGATGTCTCCAGGAAGCAGAACCCTTGATCCCACCTGCAGCCCTACTCTACCACCTTCCCAGGCATGACAGTGAAATTGGCCAGCACATAGTTCATTGCATCTTCCTTCTTGCCCTTGAAAATTAGAGTGATTTTTGTTTAGTTTTTTTTTCTTTTAGACCTCAGGACCATTCCTAAGTCACTATGATGCTTCATTTTCATAGAAGACTATATCAAAGAAGTGAAATAGCATAAGCTGGATGCAATAATAAAACATTTACCAGTTAGTTTCAGGGGTTTTTTTTCAGTTACTCAGTGTGCATTCCCTTACTAAGTCCAGTGCAGACACTGTCTCAAGTGAAGCAGGTGCTGCCAGCAGCCAGCTGCTGAGGTGGACCATGGCTGCAGCCATTTAGCTGAAGGTACTTGCTTGTCCAGCAGGTCTAACGGGTAGCATCAGCTGGAGAGAGACCATGTTCGAATCAAGTCATTCTGATAATTTCCATCTGAAGATACCGAGTGATTGGTTGGCTAGAATTACACCTTTAAAAGCATCGCAGCGGTGATTCTAATGGATTTGTCAGAGAGAGTTTTACAGAGAGGTTAAAATTGGCTGTCATTCCACAGCATTAGCAAAAGGAATGAAATCCTTTGGCAGGATATGATTTTGTTTAGATATAACAGTGAGCTGTTGCCTTTAAAAAATGCATGCCTACAGCATTCAACTGGTTTTAATATATATTAAACTTTCGAAATGTTTAAATTTAAGGAGGGGAAATATTATAAGGTGACATATAATATTTTTTTCATTCATTTCTGTATTATGCTATTTGTTTGATCAATATCCACTCATCAAAATGAAGGCATACCTGGAGAAGGAGTAACCAGGCCAACATTAAACTTAACAGACACAACATAAGGTGAAGTTTTTATGGAAATTTCAAAGCACTTAAATTAATAAAAATGTTGCAAATCTTTAAACAGAATCAAAATAAATAGCTTTTGTCAAGTTTTGTATAGGTTTATGCTTTGTTTTCATACATACCACAGACGTATACTTCAGAAACATATTCTTCTATTATGTTAGATTTAATAAAAGAGCCTAAAAGTCTATGCAATAGAACAGAAAATAATAATCCTTCCACCAGGGGCATTCTGAATTATGCTGTGTGACAACTTTCCCAGCTGGGACTCCAGGTGGCTATAAGTATGCCATAGCAGTAATAAAGCAGACTGCATTTACCCACACAAGCTCTGATCTGGAGTACGTATTTAAAGCTCAAATTTTTACAACATAAATTTAAATGCTATGTTGGCCTGCTGTCTCTAAATGCACCCGTATCTTCTTTTACACACATGAAGAGCTACACTAATCTCGACAGAGAACACTGACTTGAATTAGTTAAGCCTAAATGTAAAGAATGCGCACAATGATTTTCTAACAAGCAATTTATCAATTAAAGATGATTTTCTACAAAAGCCAAACCAAATGAAAACTGTTCTAATAAGAAAAGCATGTTTTCCTGTATCAATTACTTTGAAATATCAGTTCCTACCCTATAGTCCACAATATTTCACTTAGATAAAAACTCTTATCTTTTTTTTGTTGCAAAATTCATGACAGCTACCCCTCTAACTTCATTGTAAAGGATAAGTATGATTTTCTGAAATAATAGCTGTCTTCTCTCTAAAACCATAGCCAAAAAGATGAATAGGGTATCCATTTCTAAACAAAGCTAGAGTAATTTTTTTTTCTAAGCAGTTGTGTAGAAGCTAAAGTAAATCATTCCTTCTAACACAAAAAGTTAACACAAATCACATTCTCTGATTATGAGAAAAAAATTAGAAAAAAAAAATAGGCCATAATTTGTTTTAATATTTTGTTCCATCTGGATGAAATAAACTTCTGTATGAAATCAGAAGGATCCCTAATATGGATATAAAGTATTATCACAAGAAAAGTGCTAAAATATAAAGTAATCATTTCTATTATAAGAATATGCCACATATATGTAATGTTGTATTAAGTTTTTATTCTAATCTGATGATTGTCATAAATGTTGGTTGTCTGCGGAGATCACTGAAGTATAGAAATTGTGGTAATAGTTTCCATTATATTAAGGTATCTCTTCTTAAACACAAGTATTTATCTTGATTTTGCTTTAAAGCAGTCATTTCCCCTTAGTGATGATCTTTATAAACTCAACACTATCGTATTGCAGAAGATTAATGGACTTACAATGCACAATTTACTTCATTAAATCCTTAGTTTAATACTTCAGACACTTTGCTAGTGCTAAAATATTTTGAACATATTTTATTTCATCCAAAGAGAAGAAACTGAGTCAAACTCATCTTAAACTTTTCATTCTAGCGTTCTACAGTTCAATTTCATTTAAAATATGCCTACTAAAAGCCAGGTCAGCTTTACTCCTGTCTTGCTGTTTTCTTTTGTTGTTGCTTCAGTAAGTTAGTTGCACAATCTCTCACAACTTGATAAAACAATTTGCACTAAATAGAACAATTAACAGAAGTTGTGTAAGGTAAATCAATAGAAATGAAAATTGTAAGAAAATATTAAGATAAAAGAGACAAAGCAGAGTCAAAAATATTTTTTAAATTCTTCAGAAATTAATTTCTCAAAAAAAGGAGTTAATATCTTTCTTTCTCGCATCTCACTTGTTCATCCAAATGAAAATAATGCTAAGATCTGGAGAGTTCTGCTCCTCTGCTGAAAAGAAATTTTGTTACTCAACTGCACTGCTCAGTGTCAAGTTAAAAATAGACTCTATGCTGAAGACTTTCCATACGTCTGTACTTACAAGGCATTGCTCACATACTTCTCATTTCCTCTTCCTATTTTATGATCTTGAAGACACTTTCAGTGTCCTCATAGCTTATTTTCCTGCACTGAGACTGATAAAGCCAATTCTGTTTCTGTTCCTAAGTGTACTTGTATTAGTAGAATAAAAGAAATAAGGATTTCATGGGGACTCTTTGAATATTTCACCAAAGGGTCCTTTTTTCAGAAACAGTCTAAGGAACACAATATTTCAGATAACCTCTTACTTGCTTACAGTAAGTAGATTAAAAATATGAATCAATTTAGCAATTATTAAAAGAATTAACAAATATGAAAAATATGAACCTTACATATGAGGGGACACTCAATTTTCAGTGGCAGGACTGATTCTGAGGAAAGACTTTGACCTTCTAAGTTCTTAGAGGTTTTGAATACACCTAACTAAAGGCGTGTTGCCTCTGAAAATCAGATCTTATTAGGCTGTTTCAAAGACAGAATCTTCAAGCCATTTATAATTTTCCAAAATTTTCATTTTTCAGTTGACTTTTCATTTCGTGACAGTAGGTTAGGAATTAGGAATGAATTAAGGAGAAAATTCTCAGGTGGCAAAAATAACATATCTGCAGTGATATAGCACAGTGTAAACATTCCCATCTTTGTCTACAATTACAGCAACATACCTGCCTAAGAGACAAACTAAATGGTGTCACTGTACCTTTGCTTGAAGCTGCCCAGACACAGCACCCAGGTGTACATCCAAGAAAGTTAGGTGCGACTTTTGCTTCCCAGACAGCAGAGCTACAGGTTAGATATAAAAAAATAAAACTATGCTGCTGTGCAGAGACTGAAAATTGTTACTCTCCTACCAAAATTTATCCTGCAAGTCCAAGCCCTCATTTGACTCAAAACAGGGACATGACCCTATTTTCACTTGTGTCACAGCTGAGTCTCCTGCGATGCAGCTGTACCAGCCTGCTACAAGCTGCTGCAAGAATCTCTGACATGGAACTACGCTGTCAAAAAGATATGCCAAGAATTTCAATTTGCAGTTTATTTTGGACTACATGAAACTTCAAAAAAGACTTTAAGCACACTGCAAAGGATAAAAACTGAAAGAACTGCAAATTGCAGTCACCATATTAAACCTTCAGTTAACTATCACGCAAGCAAATCTAAAATTCTATATTGGTATAAAGTTCTATTTACTGTTATAGCTAACTCTCCTAATGATAGTGACAGCTCTGCTGGTGTTCAATTCACATTAAAATTAATAGTGCGAGAAGAAAGCACACCAAATAAAAGTTAGTTAATAAATAACACCTAAAAGTGCACACCTATATTAGTGAAACTACAATTAAGATCAAACTGGATTACAAAATTTTGTTCTGCTGACTAA
Organism: Melanocharis versteri; assembly: GCA_013397845.1. Taxonomy (NCBI): domain Eukaryota; kingdom Metazoa; phylum Chordata; class Aves; order Passeriformes; family Melanocharitidae; genus Melanocharis; species Melanocharis versteri. The sequence goes on along the minus strand of VZTG01002138.1, from coordinate 1,761,513 downwards.
CTCACTGAAAGGAACCTGTGATTAAAGACATACAGTTACTGCCAGAATCCTTTTGGAGCCTCTGTGTTTAGCCCACTGAATTAATTTTTCTTTTGTTTGGTTTTCTTTTCTTTCTATGCCTACTTTTGAATCTGTCAGAATTCTCTTCCATCGGCTGCACTTGGTGCATGTCAAGTTCCAGCACAAATGGAGGTTTCCATTTACAGGAGACACATTGTAATACTGATGCAAGGCCAGCAGAGGCTTTGCAAATGATTGGTGCACATGCACAAGCCTATGACATGGGAGGAGAGAGTGAGAGAACTGGATTTGTACAGATTCAAGAGGAGAAGATTATGGAAGCATCTCCTGTTATCTACAGCTACTGAGGGCAGACATGCACCTCCAAGAAGTGATGACATTCTCTCACTATTTATTTTAATGTTATTTAAGTACCAGCAAAGCTGTCATTTTAATTAGGATAGCTGTTAACTGTAATAATGACTAAACCTTTAGACCAGTAATAGCACTTCTAGATTCACTTATGTGATAGAGAACCGCAGATTTAGTAGGGTAACTGTATTTTGCAGTTCTTTCATCTTGGCCCTCTGACAGGGCAAAAGCCAACAAATGCTGGTTGCAATAAGGAAAATTCTGTCTAGATATTAGGAAGGAAATGTATGGAGTCAGGATGGTCAGAAACTGAAACAGCACTAGAAATAGTTTTCCCTACACATTTGAAGAACGATGTATTTACAGTTTCATCTGTCCTTGTAGCCACTGAGATGTTTTGTGTTTTCATTGCCAATTGTTGGCCTTCTAAGTGTGTTACAGAAGAAAGAAGGGGGAAGTGCAGTAAGTAAAAATGTGTCCATGAAATTATTTCTTTGTTCATCAGATAATGTTACAGACATTTCTGAGAGGCATCTAAGTTTATTGGCTTACCTTTGAAAAACAGGTCCTAGCCATCCTGTGTTTTTCTTTAGCCTCTGAATAAACTGGAAAATAATCTAGCCAGCTATTTTATATAAGATCCCAACAGATTTCTTTTCCATGAGCTCTCCTAGTCTCCTTTACAACTGGGTTGCTTTTTTGGCATCTAGAATGGGAATCTCTTGCCCTAATGATTTTTTTTTTTTTTTTTTTTGGTACCTTAAATCGTCTCCTAGAACTTAAATTATTAACAAGAACATGTAAAAATTCCATCAAGAGGTCTTAAGATCTCATGCAATTTGGACAGTACAATAAAATTACACTACATCTAGTTTGGCGAAGACAAAAAAAATTGTTGTTTGATGGCATTAGACTGAAATATTTGACCCCCTGTATCCAAATTTACCTGCAGACCTCTAGATATTGTTGGCCTAAATGTTTATTCCCTGATTGCATCCTTCCTTTCTCCATAAAAAAGGCTATTTATCTTGTGTGTGTTGTCTGCAAACATTTTAGGCAGGTATTTACTTTTAACTATCTACTTTATTACAATCTTGCAGTGTCTAGGGGTATGGGTTTGTATTGGGAACATTCTGTGACACAATATAAAGCCAACAGCCTAGAAAGATTTCTTGTGGAGAAGTAGAGGAGAGAGGAAGATTTAGAATCAATGTAGCATTAACCTTCTTTTACTGTCGTGAGACTTACCAACTCCTGCTTTTCATAACAGCAATTTAACCTTCTTCAAACAGAATCAGAGGTAATGATGAAATACGGCAGAGAGTACTCATTTCTTAACTCAGCAGAAATTAAAGTTTGCTTGCATAGGACACAGAATTCTATTGTGATAAATTGCAGTGCTTTTACTAAGCCATTATGTGCTTTTATGGCTGTGGTTTGTGCGTAGTAAATCCTGTTGAAAAACAAACAAACAAAAAAAAACCAAACCACAGCCCACAATTTTTTTTTAACTTTGAAGAAAAAAACACATTTTCATGGATGGGAAGGTTTTCCTAAATATAAAGCATCTCAACTTATTTTCCAATACAATTCTAAAGAAAGAAACCAGTGAGACAAAAATATTAAACATTCTGACATAATTAACATGAAGATATTAATGTGAAATATTATACTAAAAAAAAAAAAAAGTTATGCTGTGCAATTAATGAAAAAAAAAAAAATCCTTTAGCTACAGGATAAGAGATTTATCCTGAAATCTAACCCAGATCAGTACACAAAGAAATACTTTAAAAAGCTGTTGAATGTGTCTCAAGTATTAAACTTTTATAGTCAGAATGGCTATAAAATGCTATCACTAAGAGCACATTTAAGTTAAAACTTCTAAATATCATGAAATGAAGTTCTAATGCAGATTTTAAAATCTAACTTGTTTTTAATTTCAACTAAAGATGATCTTAAAGGCACATGATTCTGTCTGTATTAGGGTGGGTGGGATTGTTTTCAACTGTAGAATGGATATGACTGAAAATACCAGCTTATTATTCTCAAAGCTTCATGGAAGAACTCACAAATGATTCTTAATGTGTTTTAGAGGTCCTTATTACATAGATCCTGCAGAAGAATGAAGTACACATAAAGAGAAAAATATAAACTGCACACGTAGAATCACTATATACATAAATTTCTATCTTCTTTGCAATGATTGAACAATACACAAAATGTTAAATAACACTCTCTATTGATAAATAATTATGTGAAACACATTCAATTAAAGAATAAAGTACCTCTTGGAAATATTTTAATGGCTGACAGCCCTGTAAATTTGATTTTTTTTCCTTCTCACTCTTAGAAAACCTCAGGCTCTTCATTCCCCTGTAAAGTATTAATATAGAGATTAAAAATGTAAAAGTGATGAAAGTTTCCCCAGAATATTGATGGGCTTTTTCTCACTTTCAGTTGCTATTCTTTCCCACAGAACTATAACACTTTTCATTATTACTCTTAAAAACAATCTAATAATGTGATTGTTTCCTCCTACTCTGTGTTGTTCAGTGACCAATTTCAAAGCAAATTAAAAACAAGCAGGAAGTTTCATAAATATTTTTTTTTCTATTAAAAGCCTTCAGTAGTCAAGAAATTACCTTGAGTGAACAGGTAAAGAACAGGTTTACCTTGAGTGTTCTACAGACAGTAATTTTTAGTATTTCATCAAAATGTTTAAATCATATCTAACTGCTATTGATCTCCAAAGAACTTTGCTGAGTCTCCTGCAGAGTTGCGCATAAGTCTCTTTTTAAATACAGCTAAGAAGCTATCTTTTATATTATCACTGTGTAAGACTGGATGCTTTTCTTTGGGTGTGTAAAAGTAGAGTACCCTTTAGGTTCTTCTTCCTGATACTGCCTTCTGCAGAGCTCCGCTCCACTGGGCAAAGAGCTCCAGTTTGCCAGTTCTTCACTCAGGAAGACATATACAAATACTAGCATGCTTAGTGCATTCCATATTTAAAATTGAAAAAGATAATTTAATTTTTTAAGCTAAAAAATTATATACAGAGAAAATAGATACTATAAAGACAGACGGATATACTTGCCATGAGCAAGTCACCACATCACTGTAGCGTAGTTGGGCATTTCTCCTTAAAAGAAACCCAAATTATAGTAGCAGTCAATCGCTCAGGGTCACAATGGACATCAGTGACAAGTGGTGGCCCTCAGGGGTCTGTATTGGCACCAGTGTTATTTAATATCTTCATTAATGAGGAAGGTATCAAGTGCACCCTCAGCAAATGTGTGGATGACACCAAGCTGAGCACGGCGGTTGGCACACCCAAAGATCAGGATATCATCCTGAAGGACAGGATGCCAGAGGGACCTGGGCAGTATCAAGAAGTCAGAGTATGGGAATCTCATGAGGATTAATAAGACCAAATGCCAGGTGCTGCACCTGAGTTGGGTCAGCCCCTGGTATCAATACAGGCTGGGGATGAACAGATCGAAAACAGCTCTACAGAGAAGGACTTGAGGATGCTGGTGGATGAGAGGCTGGACGTGACCCAGCAATGTGTACTCACATCCCAGAAAGCCAAATGTGTCCTGGGATGGACCCAAAGCAGTGTGGGCAGCAGGATGAGGGAGGAGATTCTGCACCTCTGCTCTGCTCTGGTGAGATCCCACCTGGAGTGCTGCATTCAGCTCTGGGGTCCCCAATAGAGGAGGGACATCAACCTGTTGGAACAAGTCTGGAGGAGGACACCAAGGCAATTAGAGTGATGAAGCACCCCTCATACACGGAAGGGCTGAGAGAATTGAGATTGCTCAGCCTGGAAAAGAGAAGGCTTTGGGGTCACGTAACTGTGACCTTCCAGTACCTGAAAGGGGCATACAGGAAAGATGGAGAGAGACTTTTTACAAGGACAGTTAGTGACAGGACAAGGGGGAATGGCTTCAAACTGAAAGAGAGTAGGTTTTTCTTAGATTAGGAAGAAATTCTTTACTGTGGGGGTGGTGAGGCACTGGAACAGGTTGCTCAGACAAGGTGTGGGTGTTCCAGCCCTGGAAGTGTTCAAGGCCAGGCTGGATGGAGCTATGAGGAACTCAAACCAGCAAAAGGTATCCCTGCCCATGGCAGGGGGTTGGAACTAGATGGTCTTAATAGTTCCTTCCAAATCAGGCCATTCTATTATGTTCTGAATATCAGCATGGTGATCAAAGGCTGTTGTCTCAAGAATATTTGCTTGTGAGCCTGACCTATCACAGGTGACTGCACAATTGATACTTTTGGATGATGAGGGAGTAGTTAAGCTTGCAAGCGAAGCCTAGAAGAGCTGTCTTGAAGCACAATACAAACCTCTCAGTTTAACTAACAGGCCATGTATATACAAAAGCATGCACACTTCGGATGTGTTCCTAATGACTAGAATAATATGCTAAGCATCTGTCAACAAACTTGGGAACATTGCTGCCGTGCATTCCATACTTATTTGTTAAGAATCTGCAAAACAAGGGACTAACTTTCTCAGAGGTTGCACAAAACACTCCGGGCCACAGCAAGCTACCAGTTTTGGCTTCTTAGATCAACTTTTTAAAAATCAATTTATTTTCTTTAGCATAAAACCCAAATAAGCCGGGTCAGAATTAGGCCTTTCAAATCTAAAGAGGAAGCTGAGATATAGGAAAGGGAAATATCCCCTGAGGATAAACAACTGACTATCTATAATGAAAATCTTTGTTGTTGAGTTCTGGAGAAAAAGATTCATTGTCTATAGAAATGCCATTCCTGTTCATTACTCTTGCAACAACGTAATCACATTTATAAAATTTTGCTTACACGCTCACTAGTATAGTCCAACCCTCAGCAATTAATACGCTAATTGTTTGATGCAGATAGCTAAAAGTACTCCAATTATACAGATTGTTTGATGAGAAAAGAAAATTATTTCATTCTGCAGCACATGTGAAAAAGATGCTTAAAATTGATGGCTTTGCTCAGTACAGAACATAATAGGAAAATACTGTTCACATTTTGAAAAGCAGGGAAGTAGGAGAGCAGTAAAAGCAGATGTTCATACAATTGCATGAGAGTGCTGTAAAGTTCACACCACTGTAGCTGCTGTAACTATTCGTTGTTATCTGTGCTGCAGCCTGCCTGATGCAACTATTATAATTGATGTTAGCAAGAGGTATGTTCAACTTTCAAGGGTAAACTTAGAAAGTTTCCCAGACGTTCTTATAAGTCAGGAACTCAGCAAAATATCTCTGTGAGTTTGTGGGACAGAGTACATGCATGTAATGTGTCTTGTACAGTGCTCGATATACTGCCATTCCTTAACCAAGCTGCAGTCACAACCATTCAGGCTAGATAAAATGTTTGTGGAAATATGACATAAGGAATGTTTAACAACAAGTCTATGTCTTACAGATATGTTAATTTCATATAAAACCATAAAAACTCTGGCATTTTGTTGGTGAGGCTGGCTGGGTTTTGTCGTGTTTTGTATTTTTTTCTTTTTTTTTTTTCATTTGAGATGGTGAATATTCTGAAGTCTAACCTTCAAATTAGAGTAGAATACGTAGATAGGTAGATATCAAATAAAAAAAAAAAAACAAACAAAAAAATTGCTGGATCTGAGGCAGAATGAAAGCTGTAAAGAATAAGAAAGAATAATAAATTTCCTCTAATGCACACTAAAAAAGTGCAAGCGAAACATAAGCTTTTGTAAAACTGGAGTGTGAAAGCAGAATTTAAATTATATAATTTCTAGAATTTCAAAGACCTATGAGAGAATCTATGCAAAATATTGTCTTCCTATTTGCCTTGAAATTTAGTTGGTATCTTTATTTAAATATCTCAATATAATTACTTAAATATTTGTTCTTATTTACATATTTTAATAGAAAATTGCATAGACTCTTTAGGATTTTTCACGTAACATTGCTTACTCTATATTCTGTATTTTTAAAGCAAGATCCATAGATCGCCAGTTGACATTTCAGAAAATTCTATTTACTACCTTTTCTCTGGAGAGGCTGGCTATACTATAAAGGTCATAACCAAGGACATCATGGTCCTTAAAGAAGCTCTGCAACTCATATGAGAAAATAAAGATGAAGGAGATATTCTTTAGTAAGGTTAGCCTAGGGTTTCTGTGGCTCTGCAGACAGCTCTTACTGAAGCCAAAGGATTGCAGTTTATGTTATCCACCCTGGTGCTGAAGGCTTGTGCCAGTTGTGCATATAGTCCATTAAATTTTTCTCTATCGTGTTCAATCCCCACAGTGAAAGACAGCACACAGCAAGGCACAATGGAAGTGCAAATTCAGGATGAAAGCTAAGGAGGCAGAAGTAAAAGAGAACATTTTCACAGGCAAGCCGTAAACAGTCTGCTAAAGGTATGAGTTGTTTTCATTTCATGTGTTGTGCTGGTTCCAGCCTGGATAGGGCTAATTTTTGCAGTAGTCAGGAGGGTCATGACCAGGACCTGGAGATTATTTATACCACCTCACACCTCACAGAAGAGGTTCCTTCTGCTCGAGGGTAATGTCAGACTCTGCATGATGAGCAATCTTGTGAATCATTTGCATCTTTTCTTGTACACTCCGTTATTAATACTGTTGCTGCTACCATTCATTTTCTTATTTCATTTGCCATTTCCAGTAAATTGTTCTTATCTCAGCCTGTGATTTTTATCTTTTGTGCCTCCAATTTTCCTCTCCATCTTACCGCAAGAGATGGGGAACAGGGAAATGGGGTAGTTAACAGAGGGCTCATGGTTTGGAATGTTAAAGTGAGAACTCTAAATTGGGAAATACCATTCCTAAACCACAACATATGTTTTATAAAATTCCCTGTTCTGAATTGAGTATGGGACTCAGTTAATCCCAGTGTAATTAATATATTTTAAATTAAATTATTTCTGATTTATTAACACGTAAATTAAATGTGCTATATCTTAATTGTAATGTTTTTATTGAACATGCCATGTGCAGTAACATATATTTTAGTTTCTGGACATGATTAATTTCAATACATATCAACCCCCAATAAATATAATAGTGACCAAATATTTTAAGTGTGAATTTGATTGGCTTTGTGAGCAGACAGCTATAAAATAAAGATTCTATAAGGGGTTATACAGGAGTGTGTGCTTTTTTCCTTTTGGAAGCCTAATGTGCTAGAAAATAAACCTGATTTACACACCACATTACATGTTAAATTTACAATAACTAATAATAAAATGGATAGTAATGGTTTAATGCAAATTATCTGAATGCCATGTTAATAGGGTCAGAAATTTCATTTTAGATAAGAAGATTAATAAATTGCCAGTTTTTGAAGAAAAGAAATGGATCATGTTCAATATAGCATTGTTAGATTAACTACTCATATGCTTTACCCCAATTCTTTGATTTAAAGGTTGTCCTCAAAAAGATGCAATCTAGAGCTAAGGTAAAACTTTTCCAATACTAGTGGATCATAAGGAAAATGAACTCTTAAATCCTTATGGAATTAATTCTTTTCTGTTTTTCTTGTCTTTCTCATATTCAGAAATTAATATCCAGAGGGAAGCCAGGTCAAAAATTTGAAAATTAGATTGGATAAAAAAATTGCTGTAATTTCCTTCCATTTTTTCTGGCCTGAAGATGGTTGACTTCTATGCTCACATGTCTGGTACTGAATCGGAATTTTGCACCTGGAGGCATAAAATACTACAAGTGTCAAAAAAATCTAAACTTAAAGTAAATTATTTTACTGTTCACTATCACCTTCAAAATTTTCTGGTGCCCTAAAATACATTAAAATGCTACATAGTGCTGTAGCTACTCTAGCAGAAATTACAAACAGCTCCAAAGACTACTGAAGTATAAAAACTTTTTTTAAGTTATTTTCTGGCAGTAGTGCTGTATAATTGCCTAGATGAACCTTGTTTAACACTGTTAATTTAGCTGGATTTAACCCAGCAAACTGCAATGACTGAATTTGTAGGTAAGAACACATGATGGATGGAAGTTACCTCATGACACTGGAATAAAATGTAATTAATTAAGGAAGAGAATCTTTCTGTTCTTTATGACACCCTCAGGAAAATCATCAGCAATTCACAGTCAAAAAACCCATAAGTATGTAAACAAAAAACCCCTACCAAACAAACAAGAAACCACCTGCCTCATCCCACTCCCTGTTCAAACAGTATTATTACAGATTTTCACTTTGGTCCATGAATGACAGCAATGAAAAGATGCACCAGCATAATTAACACAATAATCTGAAATAAGAGTCAAATTATCCATCTCAGAATGCCAAATCATCCTGAACTGTATCTTTTAACACCTTATTGCTATGGGAAGCTTTGCATTAGTACCATTGCAAAATTCAAGTTGTAGTAGAAATATTTTATTTTTCATTTATTTTTTGCATAAAGGTCACGGTGCATGAATTTCTTGAGTTCAAATACACAGTTTCTTGAGGATGGTTTTAAATTATTTTTTGGGCCTGGAGCTTGCCTGAATTGTTCACAAATTTTTGCACACTTTAGAGAGAATAAAACTTAGAATCACAGGATAAGGATAGACACATCAACTAAGTATATAAAACTTCAGTGCATAGAATTTCTTTCATTTATTTAAGGAAACCACTATTCAAACATAGATTGACATGAACATACCATCTTACCTAATTTTCCTAATAACATAAGAGAGCTTTGCTTATTCAAACAGTTTTTATTGAAAAAAAAAAAAGACCCAAAACTTTTAAAACACTGCAGAAGTTAAGCTAATAATTTTACGTTTCACAAGGCCCAAGTGTTCTCTTACATGCAAGATTCTTTTTGATGCAATTTAAAATTAGCAGCTTCTGAAACATCTGCCACAGATAGATGCTTTGGACACTGGTAATTACTAAATCATGTGCAGCTGTACACATTTTTGATCGCCCTTATAGCTCACAAAACTGCTTCAACAGCAATAAATCTAAACAATCCCCTCTATTATAATCAGTGTTATCATGTTTTTTGTACACAAAAACAATGTTTGCAGGTTTGGAAGCAAAAATTTAAAAAAGCTTCTCTTCAGATTACATGGATTACATCTATTTTAAGATACAGTGATTTTTTCTTGAGATTGTAATAATGAGGAAAACACGGGGAAAAAATAAATCAATCTTGTTCTTCTCTGGAAAATAGTGTCCTTTTTGCAATCATTTCTAGAATATGCCGAGAAAGAAACTGCTTTCAAATGAGAAGGAACTTGAATTCTTCCTATATTGAGACGTGCTAGCCATGAAATTCACACTGGTTTTGTACTTTGCTGGGAAAAATTACTCAAATTATCATGAAAGAATAGATTAAACCACTGGAAAAAGAAGAAATGGAGAACTGTGACAGAAAGAAGAACCTAATGGTATGGGACCTCAGTTTTAATTTTCTGGATGCTCAGCTTGACTTACATATTCTACAGAAGCAGATGGACTTCCCTGAACACCAGTCACAAGGTGTTATCAGGGAAGGTTAACGTCATATGAAACCAAATATTTTAGAATAACTGTGGAGGCAAAAAAAACCAGGCATGCTCAGCCAAGGGTCTACTCAGTCTGTATTGACAACGGGTGTCCTTTTCACAGTCTACAACTTCCTCAAAGGGGGCTGCAGAAGGGGAGCTGTTGATCTCCTCTCTCTTGTGACCAGTGACAGGACACAAGGAAATTGAACAAAGCCGTATGAGAGGAAATTCACATTGGACATTAGGAAAAGGTTCTTCACTGAGAACCTTTGTGGCTGATCTCTGGAATAGGCACCCAGGGAAGTGGTCATTGCACCAAGCCTGTCAGAGTTCAAGGAGCATATGGACAAAGTAATATGATTTAGTTTCAGGTTTTCTTGTGAGAAACAGAGAGTTAGACTCAATGATTCTTAAGGATCATTGAATTTTTTCCATGGTTCTATGAAAATACACGAAAAATCAACTGACAATCAAAACAACTTAACTAGATGGCACATTATTTTCTATACCCTAATATCCTTGGTGCTGTTTCTGTGCACTACCAACAGTAGGAACTTTTAAGAAATCAGATTCCATCTGGGTATTTTATATTAGGAGACCAAAACCATTGACTTTGACATCAGCTCCCTGAATCTCCAGTTTTCTAGCAATGGATTAGAAATGATAATAGTAACAATCTCTATCACATGGACACTGAAATAAAACAGTCATAAATGCTTCAAAAAATAAAATTTAAAATTATACCACGAAAGAAACTCCTGGGAGAAAATTTATCTATATTTATTCAATGTAAATATTCATTAGTGTGTATTAAATGAAGTTTGATGTGACACGTTGAAGGGAGAGTTAAAAAAAATAACATCAAAGCAACACATCTGCTGAGTCAGGTAAGTGTACTATTGGAAAAAAAAAAGTAATCATATGAACACTGTTTCCTATGAATAGCCTATTTTTTTTTTTTTTAACTCTGATGGAAATGTAATTTTTAGAGTGTGCTTCATTTTGTCCTGCTTTTTAATTTGGTTTCAGTTTAAGTTGGACAGAAGTCATTTTTCAGTGAACTAGAAACTCCTTGGATACTGTAAGTTCTGGGTGAAATTTAGGATCATGACTGTTCTGATAGCACTAACAGTCATTAAGCTGATGAATATACACTTGGCTACTGCAGAACTACAGAAATGCTGTAGGAGCAAACACAGTTTGGGAAGATCTACCAGGTGCACCCACTCTAGGGTCAGGAACCCTGCAGGATCCATTGAGGACATTTGTCCCAGAGGGAACAAAGACAAAACTTTATGGGTCCAGAACTCATGGTTCATAGCATCATCCCCCCTACCCTCAGGAGGGTTCTGTAGAAAGTTGGGCAAGATCTGTTTAAAATCTTTCAAAAGCAGGTTTGGTGAAAAAAACATCTTCAGTAAAAACTTTGCTTTGTCCAAAGCAGATGCATTTCAAAGTTCTTTTACCTTATAAGATGTTGTTTTTGCAGCCTTTATGGATTTTTAAAACTGCTTTACATACAGGATGGTAGTTTCTTGGACAATGTCAACAGAAAGTGGAAATTCATAAGCTTTTCACTGAATAGATACAAGACATGCATGCAAAAGAATGATTTTCCTAGGGTTTGTATTACTAAGCATACTGTAACAGAAGAAATCTATACATGTTCACAAATTGAACAAAATCCCATGCCGAGTTCTAAAAAGGATGTATCTTAACCTGACTGCCTCTATGAAGAGTTCCACACTCCCATTTAAGCATTAGGAATTTTTGATAGTGAGGAAGACACCACCCAGAGAAAAGAAAAGCAAGCATTAACATCTTGTAATTTTCAAGCTACAATTTTTTGCTTCTGTCACATTTAAAAGCAATATGTTAGGGAAGATAGTTTTTTATGATGGTGCAACACTAAACTAATAGAAATTCTACCTTCTACCTACTGAAAAAGATCATGTGCTTTGCATATTACAGACAGGCAAGGATAGATAGTTCTTTAGACACATATTTTAGCTTCCAGATTTGATAGCATTGACCTTAACCTTTAATGTAAAAATCACATTTAGATAATTTTTGTTTGTTTGTTTGTGGGTTTTTTGCATTTCAATATAAAAATTGATTTCTTAAGATGCCATACACACATGGAATATGATTCCATAATACAGAACCATAGAGAGCACATTGGCTAACTCTAAACAACACAAATTGATGCTAGAAGGAGCACATCCACATTTCAGCAGTTTTCTACTTGTGTTAATTTACCTTTCTTCAGCATTTCACAATTGGGTCTAAGCACAATAGTAGAGGAAGAAGAACTCTTTAAAATACCTGTGATTAGGTTGCAGTTTACTTCCATTAAGCAAGAAATCGAAAGAGGAGTTTGATGTTCTGGGAACTCTTTTTGTCCATTGTTTTTCATTCAATCCTACGTATTTGCAAAGAATTTAAAGTTCTTTTTCCTTGAACATGTCACAGAGCAAACAATAAGAATCCTTTGCTTAGAGTTTCAGGAACATTTTCAGTCAACACATATACCCAAAATGTTTGCTCTCAAGCACAGCGGTGCTCAGAAAAGAAGAATTAAAGAAGTCATTCATTTTAAAGGAATGATAGGGTCAAGTCTCTGTCTAGATTACTGAAGAGAACAAAAACTCTTCAGCAGTATCAAAAGAAACCATAAGACACACAAAAGCATTATGTTCCCTAAGCTTTTTTGGAAATATTGATTGCTACCTACTATCCTGTTCTGAAAAGGGTGGCAGTTATCTCCTCTGAACACAAAATACAGAGAAAATACCATGTAAAAAGGGAAATATTTCAGCTGAATTTCCTGACAGAAGTCAGACCTCTGCTTTCCCAATGAGAGAATTAGATCTATGAGCTTTCAAGAAGAGAATGTAAAGGATTACTTCTGCTTTTACAGGATATATAATGCTGATCTTTGTTGTGGCAGCACAATTACAATATTGTATCATTACATCATTTCGTCAATATTTTAACAAAACCAGCAATTTTCATTGTTTCCCATTCTAAGGTGTCCATGTATTTAGCAGAATAATAAACTTTCATGGGAAAAGGAAGATTTACTCAATTTCAATGATAAAGATGCAACAGATTTTATAAAATTCTGGATTTTCTTCTTACAATAATATGAGTTCTTCACTTTGCTTACTGGTTAATATATCGGTAAAAAGCACTACTGCTAAGAGCAACGGCTGGTAGGTTTTGGGTCCTTGATATGTTATGGCAAAGCTGAAGATAGAAAAATACTCTTTGACAGGATTTATTCTTTTCAATTGTGCATTACATAATCTTGGCTTAGCCCTTTGTTTAGAATGAAATTCTAAAAAGATCTTCTACCATTTTAAAAAGCTGTTAAATTCTGAGCCACTTTTCTGCTCCTGAATTAAAGTAATTGCAATATATAATAAAGTAAAATAAAAAGTAGAAAAAGAAAAAAAAAATAAGTAATTGACTGTTGATCATCTTTTTGGGTGTGGCCTTGGGTATAGTGAGCCTAAATAGTGTCCAAAACTGGACATTTCACTTGTTTATCAAACAAAATATTTTGAAGGAGCAATGTGCTTTCAAGAGTAAATATGAGAAACACATCTTGAAGTGTAAGAAGTGATTAGCTTTATATGAATGTATATTGAATCTGATCATATATCCTGTTTGAATAATTTATTGAGTCTTTTTGACAATAAAGTTATTTATAGACATTAATGCCAGTTTTATAATCCATCTTGAAATGCAGCTTCAAATTCCTGTGTTTACTCTGAATCATTGCTGCTCAAATATGTGGGCAAAAAATAAAGGAAGAAATAACAACTCACAATCAAGAAAAATTAAATCTGGAATGTTGGCTTATGCTGCTTCTACAGAAGTGGTTAAAACACCAAGTCAATATGATTTTATAACAGAAAGTACCTCTTGTACTTCTCCAATACACTAAATTGTTGTATTGGCAACTATCAGCATTCTACCATCTTCCTCAATTTCTGCTTTTCTACAAGCTTGCTTGTTTTACTGCCAGCTGAATAAGTACTTTATTTTGTACAAACTAATCTGTGTACTCTGAAGAATACTGATTGTGTATTGTGTACTGATGAGACATGCCACCTATTTTTTCTGAGAAAAATAAAGAAAAAAGTTGTTACTTGTTACTGAGCCCTGATAGGCTAATGTAGCATTAAAAGAAGCAAAATACATCACGTTTATCCATATACATTGAAAAATAAAACAAATTACCTAAGTGCAGTTTTATTTAATTTAATCCTTGATGGATACAGTTGCACAAATATAGCTTTTGATGCTGGTAATGATTTTTATTGCTCAGAATATTAATTCAGAAGTCTTTAACAATGTTGTAAAAGCAGTTGCTTCTACTTTAGACTGCTTACAAAACATAACCAACTTCTCTATGTTGATATCATTGGTGTTCTTCAAAGAATCTTGAGAGCTCTTATTGCCTTACTTCTAAGTTCTCTGTGTTGACACTCTTATAGTCACCCATGAACTCTATCACAGTACCTGCCCTCTTTCCTGACTTTTGACTCCATACTGAATGGGACACTGAGAAGGGGACCATAAGAAATTTGCCTGATTTAAGAATGGCATCTTTGAAGAATATGTGCTTAAACAGAACATATTTGAGAGATGACTACTACAACAAACTACTACTTTCGAACTAATTTCTTGATGAGAAGTTTTAATGAGGTGGTGAGAGTGTTCGAAAGTCACCTCCTAGAAACATCACATGCAATGGAAGAAGCCTCTCAGTGACTATTTTGTGAGTACAGATTCTTCTATCCTTCAGCAGAAAAGAAAGTAAATATTGAGAAACATGACTGCCTGCTGTCTGACTTTATTTTTTCAAACTATTACAAAAAAAGTGAACTACTTGTCTAGGCAAAGAATAAATAAAAGAAAAAGCTCCATGGTGGAATTCTGGGTACTCTGAGAAATTCTTACCTGGACTGAGGAGTACTGGTGAACATGTTTCTAGTGCTAAAAGTAAAATTAAAAAGATCTTTCTTAAAACAAAAGAACTGTGGCATGCACGTCCATTTTCAGACATCCACAAAGAAGTGATTTTTGTGCCAAAGCTCAGTTTAATGTTGGGAGAAACTTTGACATGGAGGCCTAGAGAAAAGCTGACTTGTGATTACCCTGCATGATTCAAAGATCAGCACAGTAATGTGAAAATGTTTATTTCTCTTTCCTCACCCAAAGATGTTGCTCATGTGTGTATGTAATCACATTTCAGATTATTTTTGGTTTGGTTTGGTTTAATACATAAGCTCAGCTAAACAGTGCATTTGAATTAATTTGGTAACATCTGACTGTCCTCAATAGAAGTTTCTATTTTAACACTTGAAATCTCAGATGTACAGCAGGGATCTGATTTCACAAGAAAAATAATTAGACTTGTCTTGCTCATTCACTTTCTTTTCACCTTATTTGTGTGTGTGGTTAAGCATGAGGATGTTAGAGCCTTGTCAGGTTTTCTTGCTAAGGTTGTCCATAGACACAATTGTTTTACCAGATTATTAAATATACTGCAAAAACTAAAGCACTGGGTTTGAAGCATTATTTTTAAATTTTGGCCCTAGAAGGACTCTTGTTCCATTGACCTAAACGAGGATTTTTCCAGCAAAAGCATGGAAGTGGGTGAATATTTCAAGTAGAAAGTACATAGAGAGAAAGAATATGAATTAGTGTGAAAAATAAATTCTCTTTCCAAAGGTCTCGAAATAAACTGCAAATATGTTATCATCTCTGCAAGCTTCCTTGTGAAGTCTATTTTTACTCTTTTTAAAGAGAGTGAAAGAAACAAAAGGACAAGGAAACAAAATTACTTGAAATTATCAATGAAAAATCTGGAAGAAGAATAAATTCAGAAAGCTCTTGTAAATGAGAGAGACACTCGAGCAAGGTGTCAATCCAAAGTTCAGCTAAAGGGCTTCTGAATTGCGCTGTGTTCCTCAAATAAGAGAAACAGATTCTCCACGGTGCCACTAGTTGCACACTTGGTGCCAAGCACACAGTGGTTTCCCTAGATCAGAGGTTTTTTCAGCTTTCCTCTTTGACAGACTTTGTTGAAGGACAGAGAAAGAAAAGGAAAGACACTGCACTGCAACAGTAGAACAGAAAATACTGTCCCTGTATGAACACATTACTTAAAAAATGTCCATATTAAATTATTTTCAAATTACAAACCCCAAATAAATTATTTTCAGAACAGGAATTTGATATAGTTTAGTCATTATTGTGCTTGTAAGCGTAACAAAATCTGCTTAGTCAAAAATATAAGAGGTTTCAATGGTGCGTTGGCCAACTGGTCATTTTTCACATTTCATTTTTTGATGAATGCATGAAACAACAATCAAGTACAGTTCTCTCATTATGTATTCAACAAGAGCCAAGCTGTTGCTTACTGCTTGTTAATAAAATCTTACTAATGGTAGAGAACCTAATCTCACATGACTTTGGTGAGCAGATACAGAAAAGCATGAACATTACTGGAGGTTGGAGGGGAAGGAAAGTTAAGCCCTTAAGTACCTTTGAGTGCCTGGCCCTAAATGACCTCAGTTTCCTCCGACTTTGATATGTATTGAACCTTCACAGGTTCTCACAGAGTACTAAGGACTTGATTTATTCTACGACCTCAGAAATTCTGGTCATTATTTTCATCTCTCTGGGTCAGACAGGTTAAATTTTGTCATAAACCCAGCTGACACTGGTTTCACATTAATTGCTTTCAGTGGGTCAAAGTTGATGACATTGCAGCCCATTTTACTGTACTCTTTAACCCCATACTTAAAACTCTGTCAGATACTGTATTTCAGTTCTTTGTCAGAATGTATTTTATTTCTTCAATAAATTGTATTTTTTTGTTCCTTCTGTAAGGTTTGCAATTGCCATCCTCATTTTTAACTGACATTGCAGCAAACATTTTCTTTCTAAATGCATAACTTTATTTTTTTTGAAAGAAATCCCCATGAATATTTTACTGCCTATCTAATTTAAATGCAGCTAAGCTATGAGCACCAGAACCTTTCAGAAACAGAGGTGTCTTCTCCTTAGCAGAGGTGCTAGTTTCTGCTCATCACTATGGGAACTGCAGGAATGCACAGAGCTGGAGATATGCACTGCCTGAAGTAAAGGACAGTGTTTGTTGCAGGCTGCCCAAAGGGGATGCTCAGCTGGCTCATGACTTATTCTCTGCACCCTCTTTGCTTAAGAAGACAGCAGTTTTCTGTTATTTCTGCTTGCTGAAATAAAGAATCTTCACCTTTGCGTGATAACAGTGGACATCACTTATCAGTTCATTGCTCTTTTGGGGATCTACGTGTGCTGAGACTGAATGTTCACCCTGTGGGAAGTCTGAAGGGAGCTACATCATCAGCACTCTCCTTGCTGTCCTTTTTGATCAAAATATCCAGATTTTATGCACAAGATAATAAAGGAATGGAATGCATACATACTGTACTTTTCTGAGTAGGCCGAACAAAACAGTGGGTTTGAGACCAAAAAATTGTACAAATTCTGTTTTTACCTTGGTGGGTGTGGGTGTGGGTGTGGGTGTGAGTTTTTATGCTATAATTGTGGAAGGTCTGTAAAAATTGAGACAACACGGTTTCTGATCCTAATTAATTTATTTTACCAAGCAGGAGAACAATGCTAATTCTTCCTTTTGAGCTAATGGACAGATTCCAGAGAAAATTTTGTTGGCAGTGTGTAATTTGCCAATGAACATTCTAAATCTTTTCCTGAAGGGAAAACAATCCATAGTCTGGATAAAATTTTTGCTTGAAATGTAAGCCAAATTCTAGATTTATGGAGAGAAGAGCATGAAAGACATTGTGTTTGAAATAACTGGTAGACTTTTAGTCCAACAGATTACTCAATTAACATTTATGAGTAAAATTAAACATTGTTTACAAATAAACAAGTAAGGTCAGTATTCCTGTGCTAGATTTCATAATAGAATCATAGAATAAAAATTTGTGAGGGGAACACAAGGATCAAAGCATCATCTGATCCAACCTTCCTTGGCAAAACGACAACATCTCAGATTGTACCTTTGGGGTGTTTTTCAAGATCCATATTTTTCTTTTCTAAAAACAGAATTGAGACCCTCCAATTGTATGAACATAATGGTTTCACATATTCTACTACCTAACGGCTACACTTATTTAAAATAGCACAAATATCAGAATGAAAGGGAAACAAAATTATCAATGGCTACTTGATTCATCAATAGATAATTCTCAAACCAGGTTAAAATATCCAAAAAACCCCTGCAGAGCAGCAAGAAATAGTCATTTGAATAGTATTAAAATAATGGGATACATTACCTTATCTGTTGCGTGTATATCCATATTAGCATTGAGATTATTGAGTGGTGCTAATTGATTGATATTTATATTGATGATCTGGATGAGGGGATTGAGTCCACCCTTAGTAAATTCATGGGTGACACCAAGTTTGGGTGTGACTGTCGATCTGCTGGAGGGCAGAAAGGCTCTGCAGAGGGACCTGGACAGGCTGGATTGATGGGCCAAGGCCAATTGCATAAGGTTCAGTAAGGCCAGGTTCCGGGTCCTGCATCTGGGTCACAACTCCCTTCAGCACTACAGGCTGAGGGCAGAGTGGCTGGGAAGCCGCCCAGCAGAGAAGGACCTGGGGGTACTGGTCAACAGCTGGCTGACGATGAGCCAGCTGTGCCCAGGTGGCCAAGAAGGCCAATGGCATCCTGGCCTGTATCAGTTACAGGGTGGCCAGCAGCATATCTGGATGTTCCCTTTGGCAAGTCTTTTCCCAAAAAGGTGCGTGTATAACTGTGGATGCTGCTGTGCAGGAGAGTCTTCCTAGTGCTTTATCTCTTCATTCACACACAGGATGGCATTGCAGCGCAGGAAGTATTACAGACTTTCTTTTTTCCTTTATTCTGACTATGTACAAGGCAGACATTATTTGAGGCAGAATAAGTTCCTTTTCTGCCTTTTAGAAATCAGGCAGTTTTCAAGAAGAAAGGACAAATCTGACACAGTTATGGCTACTTATTCTACCAGTAAGGCAGTCTTGAAATAATATATGCTCCAGAATTAGACAGCAGCAACTAAGATGAAACTCTTTGGATTCCCTGATCATATTTCTCCTCCAGCACAACCAGCATGACAACAATAAAAAAAAGTCTCCTTCCTTCTTTGAAAGGAAGGGGTCTTACCAGTGCTCACTTGTACTTATTAATGCTTTAGGTCTCAGTGATGATCCCATTTCTTTTATCTGACATATTATTACCATATTTTCGTGGTGATTTTTGCTCTCGTTTATTGGTTCTTTTCCTTATGAACACTTCTATTCTCCTACGTCTGCAAGCAAAAAGTAGTTACCTGGGCTAGCATTTAACAAAAGTGCTACAGACAGAAGGGTGCAGAGGGAATCTTTTCTTCTCATTGTTTTCTTATTAACTAACTTGAAATAGCCATGGCCTTTCTGTTAACATGAATGAGTTCTGTATACCTGGAAAAAAACCACTACAAACCTCTGGTGGTTTTAGTACACCTCAAGAAACATTTTTTGAATTTCAAACATATTCTAAGGGCGCAGAAATAGGTTAATTTTTTTTCTTGAAATTTTACTCATGTTTTCTCTTCCTACTAATTTTTGTAAAAGAAGCAACAACATAATATAGGACAGGGAATCTTAAAAGGAAACATCTTGCAATTTTTCTGAAAGCTTGGCAGCATTAATAAAGAGTAAAAAGTGTTTCAATATGAGTTTCTCCTTGGAAGTAAGTTAAAATATCACGAGATTTCCACATGTCCTGTTTTTTTGTAGGATATTTGTTTAAGAAATTGGCTATGGCCAATGCCAAAATTATATTATTAGGAACAGACAGCAAACAACCCTCTACCTGCCGTAAGGAATATTCATTAAATGTATCCTGGTTTTGGCCAAGGACAGGGTTATTTTTTTTTTCTGTCATTGTGAGGGGGTGGAGCCCGCAGCTGTGTGGGCATTATTTTACTAATGTTATGCAATACCATCTGACCTCATTGCCTTATGGGGGAAATGGACTCTCTGTCTCTTCTGAGGAGAAGGATGTTCCTTTTCAGTGGAGCAAGTGTGGGGGATGAAGCGATGGGGGGTATGGATGGTCCTGAGCAGAGGGAGAGGACTAGGTGATATGGCTGCAGTCAGGTCAGCCTCTGCACTCATTCTTTTGTGCCCTTTTGTTATTAAAATTGCAGTCGTTACTGTTCATTTTCTTATCTCATTGCTGTTTCAGGTAAATTGTTTTTATCTCAAGACATGATTTTTGCCTTTTGTGCTTGCAGCTGAAGGGGGAAAGGAAGCTCATGGCAGCATAGATTTTTAGTGGGACTACTGAATTGGAGAATACCATTCCTAAAACATGACACCATAGTAAACCTAAAACAAATATGGCAAGGACAGGACAGAATACAAGCACACAGTACTCAACCCTCTATTATATATACATGCATTCCAAACTATACACCGATTGTTATGCGTTGGTGTGGTTAGTGGGAAAGCTGTGTCATGTTTCTATTGGTCTGTCCTAAGACTAAGCTTCCAGCCCCTGCCCACCATCTCTTCTCCCTCTGGCTCAATCCCACAAACAAACTGTAAGGTTTCTTCCTAGCTGCCATTTAAGCCAGAGACCCCACAGTGTTGTTGGTCCCAATGCAGGACCATGCTGTCTCTGTGTACCTGCAGGGAAAATGAAACACTGTCCAGGGACAGTGTTTCTACATCATGTAATAAAATTGCAGCCAACATCTCTCTTCACAGTGCATTCCCTCCCATTTACACGGAGATAGAGACCTTTGCTTGCTGCTAGGTATTTGGCCTGAAGATTATGAGACAACATGGAATTTGCAAAGTGAAAACAATTTTTCCCAGGCTGCAGACTACAAGTGAAAATGAGCCCTGAGTAAGACTTATGTACCATGTAAGTCTTGACAGGATAACTGAGATTTAAGTGGCAAATACATAATGTTTGACTTTCTGGCACAGGGATAAATTCTATTCTAACTGCAACTTTGTAAAGCAAGTTAAAAAGAAGTATTATATTATTCTCTGCTCCCTAGTGTATTGCCTTACCTGTGTTTCAAAATTACCTTGTGTTCAAAGTAAAATTAAAAAGTCAGGAAAACAGAAATAAGTCTACGACATGGAACGAAAGAATTTTATCAAGAATGTGCAGAAGTTAGGAAATTATTTCAGTGGTTATTTTAGTGTTTATTAGACGCTCTTGGGATGCTATTATTTATGATCCTAAAGTTTTGCACAGTTATGTCATGCTTAATTGGAACACAAGCTGTGCACTGATTAAGTAGTCATAGCACTAATATTTTAGTTTTCACAGTCTGATTCTCAGGATTTTTAACTTGTAGGTAGTAGCAAATCACTTTGTTAGCTATAAACTAAGTTTTCTTTGTACAATTGTACTTGACTTTCTGGAAATATTTTTCCTCAATGTTGCTATTAGTGATGCTCATTTTTGCATGCTGTTTAGTAAACTATAATCTGTATTTTTAAAACGCTTTTTTTACAATGTCCAACCACATCTGAATAAACCTCCTGTTGAAACACTGTAATCAAGCTGTGTCACTTGACCATGAATGAATAGCATCAAAGACTGAATGTGCCATTTGTTAAGAACTGAAACTATAGATACTAACATACCCAAAAATACTGGATTCTACATTGATCTTGTTTCCAACACTCAACAACAATCACTAATGAGCCAAAATTGACACATAATGTCAATTTATGGAAAAGTTTGAAAAGTTTATAAAAATAGTGGTGAAAGGGA
The DNA here is from genome assembly GCA_013397845.1 of Melanocharis versteri. Lineage (NCBI taxonomy): Eukaryota > Metazoa > Chordata > Aves > Passeriformes > Melanocharitidae > Melanocharis > Melanocharis versteri. Next base: position 1,739,797 of record VZTG01002138.1, on the reverse strand, counting down.
CAAACCAATATAAGGCACTAGACCAAACAATAGGATTCTTTTTGGTGTTTTATCTGTTGCTAAAGTTCATTGCTAAGTGACTAAAGTGTTTTAGACAGCATCATATGGTGAGTGATAGATACAACAGTGTAGTAATACTCCAGATCTGATTCCAGGGTAGAACAATTACTAAACTGTAGCTCTGTTTAATCCTTAAATATGAAGTTGTGGTTTTGATGAGAACATATTTCCAACAAGTCATCGTAACTCCACAGTTTATGGAAGAATTTCCCTCCACATTAATATGCCTGGCAATCGGCAAGAAAAACCATTCAATTTTCATCACGTTTATCTTTTCTTCTTCCTATTTTTGCATTTTATATATGCAGAAGCAGCTTATTGTATGGCACTTTGTTTTGCTTGGCAACATCACAGCTGTAACAACCAAATATATAGAAACAATGAAGCCTCTTTTGCAAAGAATAAAGGAAACATCAGGAGAGATCTATAGTTCCACCCTAATGAACCAATTCAGTGTGTGTTTATTCATCATACTAACAGCTCACATGGGAAGGCCAGAAGCACTAGCACTGAGAAGAAAATTGAGACTCTGATACTTTATTTTATTTCATGCCATAGCTGATTTCAAATTCTAGTAGTTAATGGGTACTTAAATCTGATAACTTTGAGCCGCATCAATAAAAACAAAATTAGCAGAAAAGAGAGGAGAGGTGAGGAGAGGAGAGGAGAGGAGAGGAGAGGAGACGTTCATGTATTTGTGTACTGTAAATAATGATGCCAATGAAATAGCTTTATTTTGGCATAATTCTCAAATTCCCTTGAGTTAGGTTTATTTTCAGTTATTTCCGTCTTTTTTTTAATGGTAAGGAAGCAAGTTTCATACTCACAGTAACAAGAACTGTGGAGATATTTATCCAGTGCATCGACTGGTACACTACAAATCTTCCCATACCGTCTGTCTAGACTCTGAAAAGTGCAGTGAATACGAAACGTGCCCAGAAGATCCTGCAAGGCACCCCTGTAATAGATAGCACAGGTGGCTTTAAAGCACTAAAGGCAAGTCAGTTGGAATGAAAGCCTCAAGCTAATGTTAACACATGGGTATTTCTCACTCATTTCAGACTCTCATGCTTCCAGAACATTGTAAATTATCTCATATTATTTGGGACCCCATAGACTTCTCATTATGCAGCCATTATTCAGCATTGATCATCACTGGTTAAAGCTTGTTATTTCTGTCAACATTAGTTTCAGATTCAGTTCCATGAGGACACGTTACCTAAACACATTCAACTCAGCTTGGCTCTCAAGCATTGATTTCTCACATCATTCTCCACTATATTCCTCCACAGAATAGTCTCTGTATCAGCTCCCTCTCCAAAGTCTTGGAAGAGATTCTCTCTGAATGCAAAAGAGTGCTTGTAGATACTCCAAATTTTCCTGATGCTATGCACAGATGACTAGGTGCCATGAATTCAGAGACATAGAGGAGGGAAAATATCTGTGACTGACACTGTGGCTGAAAAGAGGATGAAATCAATAAAGTATCATCCCTTTCAAAAGAAATTCTCTGAATTCTGTTGCATATTGCTAATGGATGTAATTTTTATTTCAGTGCAGCCAAGAAAACTTGTGGTTGCTAATACAAATACCAATAGCTTTTTGAAATTACCATGTAACACCTCTAGATCAGACTCTTCAGGAGCATGAGAGTGTGCTTTCTGTATCACTAATATTACAGAGATAAATGTGGAATAACCCTGTTCCTTTTATTCCCACCACAAAATACAGCAAACCCTTCTACCCCTTTTCTTGTACCTCCATCTCTGGATTAAATAAGCTAGATATACTCCTCCAAAAGTGGCCTAAGAGCAAAGTAAAATCTTGATTTTGTTGTGGTTTTTTGTTTTGTTTTGGGTTTTTTTTTTTGAGTTTTTTGTTTTTATTTTGATTTTTTTAAATTTGTGTGCGTGTGGGCTTTGTTGTTTTTTTGGGTTTTTTTCCAATTAATTTCCAACTGTCTTCTGATGGGTTAAAATTACAAACGACTTTCTTATTATTCCATATAATACTAAGGAAGCTTCCTAGGAGACAGAACAGGGACCTATTTCCTACATATTTTGAAAGATTCTTTACAGCTTGACTTCCTTTGGTATCCTGTATTCTGAATAATATAATACCAAAGCATCTTTTACTTTTTTCACCTTGGATGCACAGTGAATATATCTATGTACAAAATGTACTACAAACATGAATGTGCTGAACCACAGACTGGCCTCTTCTAGACTCTGTGTGATTTCAAAATTATGATCCTCACATACAAGATAGATAAGAGAGATTGAAGCAATGTGGAAAAGAGTAAAAAAAAAGTGGCTCCAAATGCTTTTTTTTCCCCTCTTATGTTTGGGTACTAACCACATTTGAAGAGCCCCGTGGGAGAAACAGGTTGCTGATCACAGAGTAGCTTAAATGAGATAACCCTTGCAGCAAGTTGTATAAAGTGTGTGCTTCACTGTCAGGCTAGACAGCATAAAGCTTTCTCTTGTTCTGATAAAAGATCTATCCAATGGGAAACACAATTTTAGGAACAGATCATAGGAGAGCATCACATTTAAAGACATTTTTCCTGGCTTTGTCTCCTTTGAGATAGACTGACAGGCAAATTTGAAAGTATGTTTTTTCCTCTGAGTTTTGGAAGGTTATCTTTTAGGTTCATTTTATGTTCTGTGAAACATTGATAAAAACCTGCCAGAGCTGATGTGTTTACATCGATTTTTCAGAGGTAAGAAACATATATAACTTATGAACTGAGTGGGTCTTAAAATAAAAACCATGGTGGAGTCCAGAAGAAATCACTTTGTTACAAACAATTAGAGCTAAAAACTCTACTGTGGAGAAGTGGTATTCTGAAAGCTTTACCTGCTTAAAAAAATCATGATAATTTTAGATGGCTTATGAATTTTTATGTTTAATTTAAATTAAAAAAAAAAAAAAAGAAA
>VZTG01002138.1:1705784-1736752 GCA_013397845.1 Melanocharis versteri | reverse complement strand
AAAGAAGAAAAAAAAAAAAGACTGAATGTCCTTCATCTTCCTAGATGTTCTGTCTTCCTTTTCATAAAGACATCAATGTCCTGATCTGGAGTGAAGAAGGGAAAGTGAATATGAAATGAAGAAGGAAGATGTTACCCTTTTTCACTTGTGCTGAGAAAAGGAAAGAACCATAAAATTATAAATGAAACTTTTTATACAATTATATATTATATGCATAATACCATTAATAGAATCTGTAACTAAATATTTATGACCCTTTGCAATAATGGCATTTATAGGAAAGGCAATGTCTGACATATTGGGTCTTGCAATGCAAGGCCACAGAGATATTCTGTGAATAGTTACCTCAAATGTAATAGTGGATGCATGTTAAATTCCAAATACATGTGATGAAGGTTCTGTACTAGCTTGATTGGAACTGAAGATGCATAAGGAAATAAGAGCTAGCAAAATTTGAAGACACATTTATATCTTTTAATCAGTCTAGTCTGCTTCTCACTTGACATACCTTCAGCAATCCGGAAAACTCATCCATGCTATGCAGGCTTTTTCAAGGCTCTAAGTGGTGTGAAACATTACTTGGACTCTCCATTGAGAATCCTTTATGACTGTACATTCCTTCTAAAGCCCTTGATATCTCATGTTGGGGCTACTTAGTGGGATGTTAGAAAGCAGATAAGTAATTTTTTTCCCATGCTGCTTGTACCAGAGAAGTGCAGACAGAGTTTTAAAGCTTCCTTTTGCCTCTCTGTTTTTTGTACTTACATATGCAGCATCAATATTTGATCTAGAAATATTTATTAGAAGCTTTCTACACCTATGTATAACTCCAGTCTTTAAATTAATATTGAACATTAGTGAAAAGATTGTAGCTAACAGCTCTTCTTCAAGCAGGTTGGCCACATAACCATTATTTGCTGGACAAACCTCTCAGAGTTGTCCTGAGAATGATTTCTATTTAAGGCCCTATTGAAAGATATCAAGAAAAGAGAAAGCATACAAAAGGCTCCTTTTGGTTTTCACAAATCCATAGACAAATAAAAATGGTTAAAAGAAAATCAAGATATGAAAATAAGTACTTGAAAGTGTCATTGATCAGGTATACATTAATCCTTTCCTTTATACATGATCGTAACAGCAGCTTTTAGATAAAATTGTTTTATAAGGATGCAAGAGCAAAGAGTCTCATGGGGATGCCTTGTAACGTTTCCAGTTTCCTCTTTTAATCTTTTTTCCATTTTGTCTGGCCTCCTGCTCATTGACACTTTTCTCTGAACTCCCTTCAAAATGTCATTTTCATATTTTAATAATCCACTACAGTTTTCTTGTTGACTAATAAAAAAAAAAAAATAGCCTTCTATTGCAGAAATCTTCAAATGAATGCTTCAATTCTGTAAGGCATTTCAAAAACTACTCCAACGGCGCTAAGACTATCGGTGTTAACAATCTCTATAGGTTGTGGCTAGGGACTGCATTCTTTATAACATTGTGACGGTGAGTCAGCTTTATCATCCTGCTGAAAATATCCACACTCTTGACTTTCTGTGACAACTGCTGAGTGCCTTCCTTGGCATACAGAAACCTGAATCATAGGTTGAAGTTTCCACCAGCATTCCACATCTGTGAAACTCGATACATCTTAACAGCTTTGTCACATTCCTTCAAAGCAACTTACCTCTCAAGCAGTCCTTTGTCTAATTTAACAAGACCTTTATTTTAGAGGATAATAAAAAGATATCACTTTTACAAGTATTTCCTCTAATTTTCTGTTTAAGTGTATGAAGAATTTTACAGAACTTTCATGACTGTAATTTGGATTTTACAGATTCTCTGTATGACTAAAACATCCATGCACTTATCCCATGAAGCAAACAATCCACTAATATTAGTGCTCCTTATTAAGGTTAATAATCTCCTAGCTTCTTGAGATCCTTACTTAATTTGGTATATGTCAGCAGATCTCTACTAGTTTTCAGCTGGTACATCAAGACTTGGGCTTATCTATTTTCTTCCCCTTTTAGTTCCTGATGGGTCGCACATTTTTTCCAATTTATTTCCATAAGTAAAATTTGGTTTTTAATATCATGTTTTGAATGGCTCTTCTGAGTCTGCTCCTCTAAGATTTTTGGGCTATTTTACATGCCTAGGAGGAAGTATGGCAAGTCTTGGCTGAGGCAAATGAACTTAACCAAAAGCACTGACTTCTGAGGATGTTAATCACTTAACACAGTTCCATGTCTAGCCAACATCTCTGCCTGCTCAATTGTCCTTAAGGAGAATAGAATATAACAGAAAAAAACCTGAAATCGCTTTAAAATGGCAATTTAAGAGCAATTTATATACAGTTACCCTTCAATTTTGACAATAGATTCATCTTTAGATATTCAAAGGAATATTTTGAAAGTGTTCTCAACCCTGAGAAATCTATATACTTTGAGCAAAACAAGTAGAAACAGGCTGCTTCAAATTTACCATTTTGCTTTTTTTCCCTGCCGTAGGAATAATGTCACTGCTGTTGACACATTCCCACATTCCTGCAAATGTTCTTGTATTTATTACATTGAGGTAAGATTTTCCAAGAGAAAAACATTTCACAGCAATATTTTACTGGCTCTGCTGAATTCTGTTTTGTCAGATAACCCTGCTGTTTCTCCCTTTATATGCTTGGGGACATTTCAATAATTGTTCCCTTATAAAGACATATTTTCCTTACTGGATTACTTCAGTCCTCATATTCTGAGTACAAATCTAGTTACCAGAGAGTACAGTGTGGGAGGAAATGCTGCAGAAGAGATTCCTTCTCAGTAGCTGTATTGGGAGCCTTGCAGAAGACATTGTATTGAGGAGCTGGTGACTCGGAACAGCCCATGCCTCCTGTCCTGGGGCTCGTACTCCAGGCTTCAGAAACCCACACACAGAACAAGCAGCTGCAGGGGAGCTGCTGGTGCACCCCGTGCCAGCTTCTGGTGGGTGGTACAACAGAGGTAATATCCCAGCCTGTCAGGAAACCCTCTATCAACTGAACAGCTTCCTAATGGAAACTTGGAATATGTTTGGGAGCAGCAAAGTTGGGTCAAGGGGTGCAACAAGGTGGTCCTTACTAGGGGCTGTTGTGCCTCAAGGAGTTGGTGATCCACACTGCAGCTGACCTGAGCACAGGCAGACCTGTGCTGGCCGGGCCACATCTTCAGTGTGGCTTCCGGCTGCGTGGTGCTGCACAGATTCTCTGCCACAGGACAAACTCAGCCAGTTGGTTGTAGCTGAGGAGGAGCCTGCAGGCAGTTCCCACCCACTCAGTACCCACAAGTACATGATGTGCAGTCCTGCCTCTATCTAAGGTGTGAAGAAAGAGTTTCCTTAGATGCAAACATCCATTCTGTTTGACAGTACCACTGCTGAATAGACTTGGTTTCTTTAAGAAAACTGTATATAACAGCTCAAATGGTTAAATGGATGACAATTCACCATAGACGGGATCTGTGCAGCACACAGTTGGGAGACACGGAGTGCCCAGCACCTGAACTGGTGTAAGACTTTATTGCTATCTGTATTCCTCTTTTTATCCTACCTTGTTTTAAACAGCTACTTTGTTAAGCCATCTATTGTCCACCCTTGCTTACTCAGACCCAGATAGAACTCTACACCATCTCTGTATCCCTTCAAATACTAAGTGCAGGGCAGTAGAAAATTCAGGGACAAGGATCTTCTTCAAGAAAGGGTTTGAAAAATAGGACACAGAAAATGTGTTGGTGTTAAACAGTACATTGGATAATTTAATTAAAGATCAGTGGCATTATAAACCAGAAAGTATCATCAAGTTTCAACATCATGGAAATATCAATTTAACTTTGGATAAAAGAGATTCTCCCCTTTGGATTGGTACCAAAGCTTAAAATTCACATTATGAAAAAACTGCGTTCAGAGTCAAGTGGGACAAATTTCTTAATCTGGTAAAACACATTTAGTAACTTGCAGCACAGTCACAGAACTGGCAGTCTGCAAATGGAGACTAAAAGATCAAGCTGAGAAGGAAATTACAGTGAATTCAAGAAGCAGCTTATTGCAGTGTAAAGAGGGAAGAGTCTGAGATGACTATTGCACCTGCTATTTGGCTGCAAGTCACAAACAAAGATATTAAAGTGCATTCCCAATACTTGTTACTACACGAACAGCAAGTTAATGGTCCTAATGCAACCCCGTGCTTGCAATACCAAATTAATATTGCCTTTAGAACACACAAACAAGTAACAAAGGCAGCCTTTCAAGGCTTCACAGACTTGATGGCAAATTTTTGCTATGTCCTTGGCTTAAGGCTAAGTCAGGAGAAAGTGGAGATTGTAGATACAGCCTCCCAATCACCACAAACTGTAAGAATCATGTCTTGGGGATGGGTAGTTACAGGGTAATATCAGCTGGATTAGAAATTCTGTTACATATGTAAAGCTTAGTTATGGATGCTATGATCAGATTTAAAGCTAAAAGTGACCCAGAACTGTCTGTAACTTATGATTCCATAATGAATGAATGGATTCAATTTTTAGTTTTCCTTAAGGATCATATACAGTTACACATCAAGAAAGTTTACTGACTCTCTTGATCCTTTTTTTCCCCACTAAAATCAACTGAGAACCCAATGATTACCAAATATTCTTTGAAGTTTGTTAAAAATGAGCTTGTTTTTAAGACTTGCTTTTGATAGCCTGAGGTAGGTAAAGATACAAGGAAAAATGATGAATTTATGTTAAAATTTTCAACAAAATAAATATATTAAAATATTTTTAGCATATATAAAATTATGCAGTGTAATTTTTCTTTTATAGAAAAATACCTTCACTAACCACTTATGACATGGACATCCATTGTAGTAAGAAATGCCCAGAAATACTGTCTGAATTTATTTAGTTCAGTACAGGCAGAAGAATTTTGAATACCTTCTTCCTCTTAACTTCTTTTTTTTCTTGAAAATACACCTATGAAACTTCAAGTATGGATTTTCAACTTTATTACCAAATCATTTATTTTAAAATATGTATAAATTAAAAATGTTAGTGAAATTACTTTAGAATAAAAATAAATAAATACACTTCAGTGCAGATTACTCTGTAATGAGCAGCTGTTTTCAAGCCACGATTAAACCTGAACAATCTGGGCAGGAAAAATTCTAATAAATTTCCAATAGTGACCTATATCACTACTACCAGCAAGCTTTCCTTTTAGCTCTAGCTGCCCACACAAACAATTAAGCAGAATTTCCAGACCCACCATAATCACACCATATGGATCACACTATGAGCTTTTTGTACTGTGCATTTATTGCTGGTTCAGTCTCTCTGCTACACTGGACTGAAAGTACTGCCACACACTTTTAAGTCCTGAGCAGATCATCTTGGGGTTGCTCCAGTTTCCTCCATTTTATTGCAATGCTAAACAATTGTAAATGTTTGAATTAAATGGCCACTGCATTAATATGTACCCAAATTCTCAAAGAAGACATATACCTAAATGCAAAATACCATTCGCATACTTCTAAAATCAATCGTAAATTACTTTCTTATGATACTGAAATGCAAAGTAGTGATGAGGCATTGATAACAATGCTTCAAAAATTTTCTAGTGCTCCATAAAATGATTTTTTTAATACTCTTTCTGCTAATTTGTCATCTGAAGCATGGTAAGATAACCACATTTCCAGGAGGTAGGACATATGGGTAAAGGAAACTTCAGCAGCAGCATCAGCAGAGGAAGCAGGAGCTCTTTTAGATGACTCTTTTAGAAAGTTATAGATTTCTTTGCAGCAGACCACACCTGAAACACAAAAGAGCTGTGCTAACCTCAGATAAAAGAGGAAGAGCATCCTTGAATCACACTATTTCAGTTCTATCTAATAAAGTAAGCAACCCTAAACCGATAAAGTGAATTTCAACAGAAACACTGATATGTAAGATCTTTGACAAAAGAGATTGGTGATTTTTTGCAGTAGTTTAAGGCACTGCTGAATTTCTGTAACAAACTATCATCTTATGGAAGAGCGCAACATATGCTAACCCTGAAGCAACTCCCATTCTTAGCTCAGACTCTTGGCCTGAGTCCCCTTGTCAAAAAAGGAAGCTAATTTGCTGAACTAAACTTGAACAGCTGAAACACACACACTTCATTCTGCTGACTCTACTACTACAGCAGTAACATCTGAAAGAGGGGAAATTGCAAATGCCTGGGAACTTCCTTAAAGAGCAGCAGTTGCTTGCTTGGAGAAGGTGATTCAAGCCTTTAAAAACTCGTGTGTAATTTTCATTTTCTTTTCATTGAACAACCAAATAAGAATATTTGTTCTTGCATGTCAATAGTTGCAAAGCAGAGGAAATACCCAAAGTTACTTGGTTTTGCTAATAAAACATGTACTTTGAATTTTTAGTAAGATTTATTATAAAATATTAAAATAAATGAAGCTCTTGAAGTCTACCAATTAACTAGTCCAAAACGAGAAATTAGCAGCTATGACTCTCTACTCAGTATCTTTAATTAAAAAAAAAAAAAGTTCTCTTTATCATGTTGATAGAGAAAGAAAAAATATCTCTATTCTATCAGAAAAGCTCTTATGCATGTCTGATTTTACTTACCAGTAAACAAAGATTTAATCTTATTTTGCTTCCATAGTGACTACATATTGGAACAAGATAGAAGTCATTTAATGTTATAGTCCTTATTTGTAGACTTTGCTTTTCATCCTAGTACATCTCTAGAGAACCTGAATTTTTCAAAAGTCTTTTCCTGTAGACTGGCAATAGGAAAAGATCCTTTCTCAAGCATGAGCCTAATTCTCTCACCAAGGATTAGATCCATTCCCAATCAGAAAAGCCATATTAATTAAAAATTGTCCAGAATGTCACGCATGGGGAAATTTGAATGGAAGAAAGACAAGAGCAGAACCACCCCACTCCATGACACTTAATCTAAATTTCATTTATTAAGCAGAGTAGATTTAAAAAGTGGATAGCAATTTTTACTTAAAGATTTTTATCCTGCAGCATTATACATTTTTAAAAACAAAACCTAGACAAAAAAAACCAACCAACCAACCAACCAAACAAACAAAAAACGTCTTGAAAACTTCCAGCCTAGTTTAGACCAATTCAGTATTTCCAAGTCCTGTCTGGAAGCTCAGGACAGTTCCACAGCAGCCATTACATTCTACCTTCCCTAAGAGGCTTATTTTTCAACTATTTATGGCTTCTTCTTTTATTTTTTATTTTCACAAATAGATTGTTAGCGTGAGCCATAAGCATTATCCATGGAGCCCCAGCGCTATTTCTGTGACTCTCCCCGTCCCTAAGGCCAATCAGCAGTTCATACTTGGGTTACTATCACTTTGGCCTCTCAACCTTGTGATGCTGTAGGAAGGTAAAGATGCTAACAGTCGTTCTCCTTTCCTTCTTTTCTTTTGTTTCTCTCCTTGGCAAACTGGAGTAATTTTTATAGGGGGCAGATGTAGTCCAGGTCTCACATAGCATGGCTTTTAGACAAGCTTCACCCTACGGTAGTGTCATAAGCACTGAAGTTTCCCCTAATAAGTCTTGTATCTACATCTGCCTGAAATTAATGGGGAAAGTATCAGAATCCTTTTTAAGAATGTCATAGAATCACAGAATCATAGAATGGTTTGAGTTGGGAGGGACCTCCAAGATCATCTGGTTCCAAACCCGCTGCCCTGGGCAGGGATTTCACTAGAAGTCATTGAAAGAAAGAGGACAGGAGCAGGAAATGGGAAGGGAGAACTAAATATTTCCAAAGAAAGAGAAACAGAAACAGTTTTCAAAACAATTTCTATTTGGTTTTGCAAGACTGCAAAATTTCAGCAGAAATGGAGACATATCAAACAATGAAACTGAAATCCACTAGCTCTTGAAAAAAAAAAATTGTGGTCAGTATAATTCTCTGGGCCTTATGCACTAGAATTCTGTATGCACACCAATTAATAAATGTTTATAATGTTTATAAACCCTTACACAGAAATGGATTTTAAGTGACTTTGGAAAGAAAGGTGGAGTTAGGTCTCCAGGAAAAAAAAAACCAAAAAACAAACCAATACAAAGTAAGTAGCCTTCATTCATGAACGTTTCTTGGGTTAGGAAAGGTATAAGTGAAGTTGCAGTTAGAATTCCGGTATTATACTTAGCATGACTGATTACTTAATTTTCTGAATAAATACAATAATGGGAATATACTTAGTTTTCATATAATAGAATTCATTTTAGATTAATAATAAAAAATGTGCAGTCATTCTTGTAAAATCAACTTAAACACTTAGTTATATAAAAAAAAAAAGCCACAGAGAACAAATATTTCCTTATTTGAATATTTGCCTGAGAACAAAGTGTACAAAAATGTGAATGTGAATATATGTATTAAAGAAAACAAATCAAAAAATATCTCATCAATGAATATGGAATTGTTTTCTAAGTAGTCGTAATCCACATACTTCTCTGGGAGCCAGCAGATTTTAAACTGGACCTAGATAGAACTCATCAGCGAGATAATAAACCCTTCACTGAGCTTAAAATGTATTTAAAACACTTAGCTTTACTAACTCTCTGCTTGTTGAACCCTAATTTATGTTATTGTATATCTAATGTAACTCTCTTGATGTCATATGATATATGGGTTTCATACCAATGTAAAGGATAGAAGAATCAATCCCTAAGCTTGCTCTAGCTCTGCTTCATCGTTACTGTGTTGTGGGTGGGACTTACAGATAATTTGCTGTGGAAAAGCAAATTATTTGAATTACAATGCATTCGTTTTCACAGCACCGTTTCCATCTGCTTAGCTTCTCTGGAGGGTTAGTTCTGTTTGACACATCATTATATTTTTAGTTATAATCTTTTATTAACAACAAACAAATATGTTGACAGTGCGAAACATTTTCTTTCACGAGCAGTAAGAGATAAGCAAACTCTAGTTAGCAAATAGAAAAAATATATGACAGAGTGGAGGTAATACAAATAATAGGTTACATTGAACATAAACACTGTCATAAGCATTAGATCAAAGTCTTGTTTCTAATTAATTCATCCCATTTGAATGTTTCCCTAAGTAATGTTGTTCCATTGCTACATGTTGCTAGCAGTATTTTTATTCCAACTCTCTTGTGTCTTTTATTGCAGTAAGCCATATTCCTTTAGGGCTCAATTCTGCAGTCTTCACTCAATCTAAATTCCCAGTTCAGTCTGGGGGCAGGATTTGCTTGAACAAGGACAAAAGAATTTAGTCTCTAGTGTGCAGTTGTAACAATATTCTCAAAGCCTAAATGCATTATATTTTAGCAGAGTCTAGAATTTAATATGGAACAGAAGTGTCTTAAATTCTACGTCACTTTCTGCTTCTGAATTTTGTCAGATAAGTTTCCTCGGCTTCCTTTTTCCATTAACATTGCCACCAATAAGATAAGTACAAGAACGAGCATTAAGCTCCTCTGACAGAAAATTTGATTAAAGGCTCTGTGTACCTATTATGGGTCAGATGTGGTGAGAGAAATCTCTCATACAGTATAAAGCTCAGATCACCCACTTAACATTTTTCTTTTTATGTGACTAGGAAGGGATTCCAGAGCAAAATTCCTTGGGCAATCTGCAGTCAGTCACAAAGTGTTTAAAAGACTAGTGTTACATTGCAGCTGAAGTATTAGTTCCCAGGAACCCATGACTTTTGCGGTATGGAAAAGGGGCACACAACTATCTTTGATTGTCCCTCTTCAGCTGTAGCAGGCACACAAGAATTACACTCTGGACATGAGGAAATATCATTAGTTTATTTTCCAAGGTCTTGCACATATTTCAAGCTCTACTGCCTGGCATGTTTTATACAAGTTAAACATCTGTCCTGCCTACCAGAAAAGTGTCATAGTTCAACTTCTCCAAGTCAAATAAGACATAGCACAACTCACATTGTTTTGTTCCAAATATTAAACTGTGGAACAAATTTCCCATCTGTAAGAATATATTCAATTATCCTATTCCAACAGAATTTTGCCATGTACTTTGAACTCTCATAGAAAATGTCTTCTAAATCAACAGCCTTTTACTGCTATAAACTTCTAAATAAAATTTGAAGGACTAAAACAGAAGTTAATTTAGATTACCACACACAGTGACTGCAATTACATATAAAAGAGCCTAAATACAATTTTAAACTGCTACAGAGCACATTAGAGATTCACTGAGAGAGCATAGAAGGTTTTCTGAAGGGTTGAAGAATGTGAACTCATCCCACATTACACTGTGCCCAGGTCTGTAATATGCATCTTTAGCAAAAAGTAGTGTATGCCCATAAGAAAATATTCCTTGTATGTGAATCTAATGTACATTTGTTGAGAGGAGCACAGTAAAGTCAGGCCTGAGCTTTAGGTCTTGTACACCATAATCTGAGATCTGGGTCATCAATGACTATAAAAGCCATCATGAGAATCCCTTTTTGTCCCCACATCTGCTTTTATACAGTTGTTGTCTCTCTACTGTATGACCCAGAACAATAAAAAAAATTCTCACATACCTGTTTATGTCATAGATTCAGTTTTTCTAACGTGTTTTTCCTAAATATTTTCCTTTATATGCAACACCTTCATTCTGTCATCCTCCAAAATGTTCAATTTGCTTTAATTTCTGTGTCGCATGATCCTTCTCATTGTATCTTATTTTTCCTACTCGAAACCTTTCACTTCTGTGAAGTTAACAAGTTAAAACTGAATAAAATCTTTTTAATGTAGCTAATATAAAGTACAGGCATATCTTTAAAAAATAACTGTGTCCTGACTAAACATCTTTTAAAGAACACTATTATGATGTTTCTAAAATGATTTTGCTTCCCTAAACCTAAACAAAAAATTATCTCTTTAAAAGTGAACAAAAAGCTTTGACCAAGAAAAGGAAATTTGATCCAAAAGGACTTAGTCAGATGAGGATTAGTATACTCTTTTCAATCTTTAATTTCTGAATCGATTAACACCCCTGAAAATATTAATCAAATTGTGAAAGTGTGCCTGCATTATAGTGGCAAGAATTCAAACACAACATATAAAATTTGGGAGTGAAAAATTACTTTTATTATGTTTTGTTCTTCTTATAAGAGCAGCATATTTTGAAATCAGGCTGAATTATCCATGTGCAAGTTTTATTTGTCATTGGTACTAAAGAGACTGTTCCATTGACAAAACCTTCTAGAAAAATAGTACAGGATGCTAAGGAATATAAAGCAACCTCTCATTTTCTAATGGATACATTTTTCTAATCTGATCATTCCTTATGTATCTTTAATAATGATTTATTTTTCAAGATCCCAGTCATGATTTCACTCTCAATATATGAGAGCTGAAAGAGATGTTTAGCGATGATGAAGTCCTATGTGAACTCCTACTTAAAGCTTAATTATTGTAAACTATCTCTAACCCACATAAAAGCCAATTAAGAGGCAGCATGAATAGCCATATTAAATATAAATAATATCAATGGCTTGTATTCTCTCAGCAGGATTCAGTTTAAACACTTAAACTATGAATAACTATGGAAATTCTTTTGTAGCACTCCTGAGATAAAGTTGTTTATAGGAGCATTTCTTCGAGCTATAAAAATTTGCATATATATCTAGACTGTGTTATTCTAAGCCACAGGTATCATGAACAATTAAAGATCCCTGTCAGACCCTGGGAGAATCTGAAACACATGAATATGGTATTGTTTCATTAACCACTGTGTGAGATTAAGATGCTTTGCTGCAGAAAAAAAAAAACAAAAAAAAAACAAACCAAAAAAAAACAAAGTACCAAAAATTTGGAAAGGATAATTATTGAAATTAGCCATAAAAATTACGTCAATGTTTCTATCAGTTTGAGAATTCCAAGGAAACATACACCTTTGTTAGCATAATGTCAGCAAAAGCTGCTGATATACACTTCTATCCAACAGTTCCTGTGGAAAGATTTAATATAATATCTTGTCTATTACTCTGTAAGTCCAGACAATTTTGTTGTGTAACTGAATCTATGGATACACTGTTGCAGAGGATTCTTTCTGCCATTTAATTTGTGCCCTAAATCTAAAATATGACTGTCTTTTAGCATTACTGGATTTCCAGATTTCTTCTCAAATAACCTAGCTGTGCAGAATTCCACATTAGACAGAATAGCAGAGAAATGAGCTAGGAATATCCACATGAACAGCCAGTTCCAGATATTCTGGTCATTTGGAACACTGTAATTGGGTATTTAAATGAGTACAGAGTTGTTTTCAAAAGCCACCGTTTCCCTAGGTGTAATGGTAATTCATAATAAAGGCAGGCCAAGGGCTTCGGTTTTGCAAAACTGTTCCTTTCAGCCTCCTGCATATGTACCAATAAACAGCCAAACTCACAGAATAAACAAAACCCTTGAAGATACTGCACTCTTTCTCAAGGAGCAAGGGAAGAGTTGGATGCACGATTTTAGTGTGCTCAGTGTGCTTGAGAAGTCCTCCTTAACCCCAGGGATGCTCTCTGCCGTGTTGGCTCCGAGATCCTTACACACAAAGGGCAGTTCTGCTTCCAGCACAGGGACACTCTCTCCACAGAGCCTGGTGCTGCTGGGCACAATTGCAGATAAAATGATGACATACCCACACTTCACCAGAGTCCCTGCAATCGAATAATACCTTCATCCTGGATCCGAAAAGCAGCACTAAACAGCTTCTGGTACTTGAGTACTGGCCTTCTACACCATGGGTTTTGTGGTTTTTTTTTCCTTTACAAATTACTGTTCCTCGATTCATATAAGAGGAAAAAATGTTTATTTAAATCTTTCCCTCAACTATTAAGAGGGTGATATACAAGCTCCTTAGTCTACATACATCTTTGTCATTTAAGGAGTGGATCCAAAGTACGATGAAGAAGAATTTTATATTTGCTAAAGTAGGCTATTTAATCAAGCATCCTCTGCAGAAATGCTGCAACAAAAATTCTAATTAAAATGTAACCTGAGGTGGCTTCACCAACTCTAATCTAATGGGAACTAATCCCTGTTTTAGGTAAATTAACTCTCAGGTCCTTATTTGCTCATTTTTCCCTTAGAGTCTTCTTTATTTAAGGAAAGAGTAGCTTGCTAGAATGTTTCACCCTTCTGGGCCAGTGGCTTCATCCCCTAAATATTTGTCTATAAGATGAAGATACATTCAATATCCAGTATCTTCTATATTAAACAACAATGCGATTTTTTGAGAAGTGAATACCATCAAAAGCCTAATATAGGGGAGTGTGCATGGACTTGTATGTCCCCCCCTTTTGCTCCCATGTCATCTATCTTAGATTCAGTATCTTCTTACTGATCACATTAGATAGGGTTGAAATATTTGAAAGTAAATAAGTTGGGACCACTCTATACCATAACACACAGTAAGACAAGAGTCAATCATCTCAAGTAAACTCTGAATCAATAATAAAAGTCAACAGACAATTAAATGAGACCTATTTACATATGAAGCATTGGAAAATACTATATAAAATCAGTAAATAACGTGACATTGCTTATGACTTCTGCTTAAAATGCAAAACCTCCTGGGATTTCTAAAGTGATAACTAATCTAAGAGGATGTTTATTATCATGTGTGCATTATTCCTAGTTTTTAAATTAATTATTCTGTTTCTCACTCTTTAATCTGGTCAACTGATCATAACTAGTCTGCCATTTAATTACACTGGGCAGAAAAGTTATAATTTTAATATTCCTTTTTAAGTGAAATTTTTAAGAGTTATTGACTAAGCCCAGGGACCAATACATGCATCAAAAGAAATGGAATCAGCTTGAAAAAGACTGGCACAGGTGAAAAAAAAAAAAAAAAGACGTAAAGCCCAACCAAACCAAACCAAAAGACAAAGCCCCAAAGAGAGCCTAATCAGAGTTACATTCAAAATAAGTGACAGGTTACTTTCACTATGGTTTTGCCTACTGCAACAACCAGTATCTGAATCATAGGGGATAAAGAACCAAAACAAGAATGACTTGATGCTTGATGGATTATATACATATATAATTAATAATAGGATATTTATCTCCTGATATCATAGTCAACACATAAAGTGCTCCTACACTGCTGTGATTATTGGGTTTTTAAGTATGGCACTGTTTAAGTATCCCACCCTTGTGGGATGTCAAGAGAAAACCACAAAAAAATTGACACAAGGAACAGAAAGGAATAGAATCAGCCTACATGTGAGAGATATTTAGCGCTGTGTTTAGAAAATATAAAATTTTTGCTCTGTTTGGTTTAAAAGAAACACAAAAAATGTGCAAGTCTATTGATAATCTATTCTAATACTGCTTTAAATCCAGATCTGTTCTTGAAGTGGTCTATGACTTCTCATTTTAGAGAGCTGGTCACAAGAGGGCAACATAGTTACATACATATGGAGCAGTTCTGACATTCCTCCCAATGGAAATTAATAGTATGAAAAAAAATACAACAATAAGGTGTGAAACCTGGTTATTGGTCAGTATTTCTAACAGAGCAAATATCATATTGAAATTACAAAAGTTAACCTTAACACTGTCCCCCTGTACACGTTCCATAATACAATCTGGTCACATTTTCAAATAAAATGTCAAAGTTTCATTCAGTGTTCACTATATTCTTAACAGGTGTGCCTGCTCCTGCTGGAAATCTGCACAAATTTTCCCAGATCTGTGCAAGTATCTCTCATATGCTGCAAGTAAACCAGATCATAGTCTGAAAATGCCAATATCATTGGAATTTCATCTCCTACAATATTCTGGTGCCCTTTTTTAACTCACTGATTATAAATTGTTTTCATCTGTAGAATGAATAAACTAGGTATCTTAGTGATTAGGGAATTTAAGCTGTTTTGGGTAGAACATTCAACTTAATTGTGTTCTTATTTTCTTAAATTCTTAAGCTGTCCAGGTCTTAAAGTAATGATTTATCTGTTTCAAAGACTCTTATTTTAAAAGCAGAGAAAAATCTTCCAAAAATATTTCAAAATTAGTTTTTATGTAGAACTAGCCTTACAAATATTCTGATAGAGAAACCTTTGTACATCTGATATTCTGAAAAGACAAAGGCTATTGTCTTAGTGCTGATTGTCACTCTCAAGGTAATTCACTGTAGTCGTACTGGATTTAAGACACATAACACACAAAAGAGCCAAAAGAACTTCCACCATAGGTGCAGGATTGATTGGCAATAATGTCATTATTAATTACTACAGCAACATCACAAATTGTGTACAGGAAATCAACTGGAACAAGACTTCCAAGGACTCTCTGACAATGTCAGACAAAAATAAGTTCCCATCACTATAGTAACAGCTGTGAGCAACATTGCGGTTGTGTTGCAGTCAATGGCAAAGCTCCCACAAATATCAGATAGGCCTGGAATTCACTTTCTGACAGTCATCCATGAGCCGCACAAATAAAATTGACATTTTAGATATGGAGCAAAAATAGTGAATTTCTCTACATCTTGCTTGTAGATGAGTTCATTTACATTGTCTAGAACGCTTGAGTGCCTAACCCACATACTGAAAATTATGTAAAGCCAAAGTTCAACCTTCTTTGAGGACAGAGGCTTAAGTATGCAGATCTCACTTACCGAATAAATTTCTGAGAAATTTTTGTAGATTGTTTCATTTTCTTGTCACAATCAGCCTACCAGTCTTCTCCAGTACATTCAAAAGTTTTCAAATTTCTCTTTTATCTGGAGTGAAAAAAGATGGGAAGAAGAGAGAGGAGAGAAAAAATAAAATTTGAGATGAATTCCAGAAAATAATATGGTCATGATACATATTAAAGAAATGAAGTATTTTATTACTATGAGAATTTTAAAAAGGCCCTGTATCAACATTTTAATTTTTCGAAAGTTTTATAATTTTTACTTTAAAAAAAACCAAATCGGGTTTAAATTTTTTTTTTTTTTTTTCATCTCTAGCCACCTGGAGCAAAATTTGGATTAATGAGAACTTCTCTTACACTATGCTTTGTTGTATGGGAAACTCGTTTGAAATTGTAATTTAGTGAGATTATTCTTTTGAAAGTGTGTTCTGTAACATACCAGTCCATTTAAACTTAGACCTTCAAATGTCATGATCATTCTCCATATCTAAAATCACAAAACAAGAAGACAAAGATGAGGTGTTAGTCATTCTTGTTGTCTTTTTCATCATGGCCTCACTGCTTTTATTAATTTCATTTATCTATTCACAGATGAACTCCCGAAGACTTTCCCTAGGTTTTAAGCAGAACCCAAGCTGCACGTTTACTGACCAGCTACATGAAATAATCATGTTAACGGCCAAAAAGCTGTTGGACTACACAACAGCTTAATAGATCGCCCAAGGTGAGGTAAAAGTGCAGCCACATTAGAGTTAATTCAGGTAAAATAAAGGAGGTCCTGCATATGATCAGTCCCACTGATGTCTATACATCTGTGGAATCTACACTAAAGACCAATGATTTGTATGAGAAAGAGCAGGTGATGCACAGAAGACGACCACAACCTAACAAAAATGCGTGCCCTGATGGCTACAATCTAAAAGAAGAGAAGAATGTGTTGAAGACCTTTTTAAAGCAAAACTCTCATCAAGCTGTAAGACAGAGAATTAAATCAGAGAAAACAATGTAAAATGATATCTGAAAAAAATACTATGGATCGCAAATCACAACATTAATTCCTCCATGGCAATAGAGTAAAAAACTAAGGAGCTGCTTTTTTCTTAGTAGTTCTTACTAATACTGATTTGAAATGGCTCCTGAGTGCAATAATTGAACCAGTCTTCACTGCTTGATCTGAAATATTCCCTTAACCTACAAGAAAACTGTAGGTAGGTGATTCCAAAGAAATAATTTCTAATGTTCTTTATTTAATTCTACGATTTTACTTTGCTACACATATCAATAAAAAAATAAACATTATGGCAAAACATAAAATAAGGTTTAAGAAAGGTAGTGGGCTGTGAAAAGTAAATGTATGAAGTATTCAATTTTCCATATACTGTAGAGATTTACTTTAATCCTTATGTATTCACTTTCACTACTTCTGAGATAAATCTTTGTGTGCTTCCCTGTGGAACACAAACCATCCTCCAAGGAGAGGTCAGCTACCTCAAAACTCCTTCCACTGCTTTCTTCAAGGAACACAACAGGAGTGAGTAATTACAGAAATTTCAACAAGCAAGCCTCTTTTCTCTCCTACTGGTCAGGTCTTTTATAGGTACTATTATCCCCTAATGACCTGTTAAGTCTCTGAAAAAAAATATAGCACATAAAATTCCAGCTGCTTACTTTTTCTGCCTAGCTTCAGCATGATGGAAATCAGGAACCCCTGACTGTATTATGGCCCTGTGTCAACTCTTCTGCTGCTGCTGTCACCCACAGGAGCTCTCTTTTCATGACAGGTTCCTTCTCATTAACTTTTGCTTTCCTACCGCTGGTGAAATCCACAAACCCATTCTGTTGTACAGCTGTATTTCAGGCCATCACTTACTCAAGACTCAGGACTTCATTCAAAGTCCAGTGAATCTTCCCAAAATTTTAAGATTATTTGTATCTGACCTGAGACCTGAAAAATGTGAAAGGACTTGGTTAATTGCTTTTTTGTTTCCTGCTTTCACTATATTAGACACAAGTTTGAGACTCCTTCCAAAGAGCAAAGGAAATACACACTGACATGAACCTTTTTCACATGTGACACATTCAGAGAAAAAAAATAATTCCTTGCAATAAGAAAACAAAGCAAAAAAACCCCAAACAAACAAACAAACAAAAGCCCCCAAAACCAAAAAACAAACAAAAAACCCAAAACAAAACCAAAACAAACAAATAACAACAACAACAAAACAATTAGAAATTTCTCTGTGGAAGTACTGTGAGGGACAAATAGGTGTAATGGTCTGCATATAGATCCTGTGGAAGTGCTAAAACACTACCTGATTAGAATTTTTCCCTAAAATAAGTTAGCGCCACTAACTCAATCTCTAAATTACAAAGCATAAAACAATAAGAAAAAAGTTGATAAGGATATTTTGAAATAGATATCCAATTATAGTTGCTAACATTTTAGTGACATTAACAAATAGCTATTTATTCTAACATTTTCACACACAGCTACAAAAGCCTGAGTTCTTTCAACCAAATTTTTCTTTTTCATAAATATTCAGCCTCTGCAGCTTCTTATGAAGTCCAGTGGGAGCCAGATGCACTCATAATCATTAAAACCAGGACATGTTTTCACATTAGCTATAAAGACACAAATTTCTGAGTAGATTATTGATGTCACAAATTGAAATGTTGATCTCAATGAAGCAATCAAATTTTAGAAAAGCCAGCAGCTTACTTGAACAAAATTTAAACAAGTCTCTTTATTATATAATTAAAAAATTAATATATATGTAGAACCAGAAGATGTCTCCCATGAAATGTGTTCAAAGTATTGATAGGGCTGTTCCTTTTTAAAAATATCTTGTGGTTCATGTAGTACAGTAACATTCCTAATGAGGACGTTCAGCTAACGGCATGCATAAACAATTAGAAACTGGATTCCACTTAGATTTTTCAGTGATTAGTTTTGTGGTTTTCCCTTATAAATTCTGAAATGTCAGCAAAATATGTGTGCATGCTGGAAGCTTTTTGCATGAGGGATATAGCATGGCAGAACCTCCTACTCAGAACACACTAATGCAAACATCTGACAAATACTAACCAGGTGTTCCTTTTACAAGACTTTCTATTCTACACAGGCTTAAAAAGCTACTATTTCCTTAATTTCATTCCCTACTGAAATTCAATAATAGGAGAAAATCAATAATCTAGGAGAAATATCTTCTTAAGACTAGCAACCATTGCATCATACAAACAGGGACCTACAGTTACCTGAACAATCATAATCTTCAGAAACATTTGAATTGGGAAAGTTCCACTCCTGGAGTTCAAAATTTTCACATGGTTACAAATAATACTTCATAATTTGATTTACTATATTCTAGGTCAGAAACTCAGGATATAATCCAAATGACTTCAATAAGTTCCATATTTAATTGTCTCGAATGTGTGCTTTGGACAAATAGGGGCAATAGGCAAGAAAAAGCTTCTTTTTCTTTAAATAGCTGTAAAATGGGTAGATAGCCAGTAGATATCACTTCTACCTATACTAGTCTCTGTTATTGCAATTTTGTAAAGACAACAGAACTCAAGCATAAAATATTCGTGGGTTCAGAAAAAGACAGCAATAGTTCGAGTCTTCCTCATAAGAAGTGAAGGAGATGAGTAACACCCATCTATAACCCCTTTGTCTCCAAGATATTTTTAATATATTCATTTTCAGGCTGAAAACATTCTGCATATTGTCAAAAAAAAAATACTATACATTGTCAGATACACTGCATTTCCACAGCTCTGCTTTTTTTGTCAGAAAAGACAAGTAAATAACCCCCAATCTCCTTCTACTTTGCTTAATTTGTTTCTGTTATCTCAAAGTAGACTATTATTGTGTTTATAAATCAAAGCGTAATGTTTCTTAACTGCATGACAATCTCAATCGGGTTGAACAATTTGGGGGACTAGAAGCTTCGCACACATCTGCTGGTGAGGCACAAAGATGTGTAAATATGCAAAACTGGCAATCTGGAGCATCTCCCACGCTTCCCTATCATAAACACTGTAGCCAGTGCTATACTAAGACACTGACTTTAAAGAAAAGACAAAACTAAGAAAATACATCAAAGTTGAGAAGTAATTTAACCCTCAAAACCTAAGACTTTCCTAAAGAAGATTAAATTATGCAACTCAACAATGGGGCTGCAGTATCAAGGAAAGCCTTTAGTGGTTTAAGTGGAGGGAAAGATGGCACGCCTAGGATAGTGTCAATTAAGAAGTTCATAAAACTAGACTGTATCCCTCAGAAAACTGTCACAGTTCATGGAGCAGTCTAGAGTACTCCAGTAGAGGGTAAACACACATAGACCTAGGATAATCTTCAGTAAGTGTTTGCTCATTTCTCACTAAGCTATGGAACACTTGGTGGAAAGCCTCGGTTTTTCTCCAAATCATGCTAGCTAGGCTGTGACCCATAACCTCCACTCCAATGGAATAAGCCTCTACAGCTGTTTTAACTCCAAGGATTATGTATCTGAATGTCAGTTTAACTCCTTTAGACAAGCATGGGTGTGATTAGGACTGCAAAAGCTATTTTTGACATTAGTGGAAGACTACATTAAGGAATAACCACAGGGGCAAAAACATTTTCTAATTATGCATTGAAATCCAGAATTTGGATAGATTCTTTCTCCTCTTCTTCTGGGGGTGTGTTCCTTACTTCTGTGTTTAGCCTCTGTCATATTCTCTAGTCCTTCAAATGTTGCATTTAAGAACCTTCTGATTCAATTTCATTGTTTTAGTTTATCTGACTAAAAATAGCAGATTAAAGCAGAAATAAGAACTTGAAGAGTGATGGAGGCAGTTGCTGATATTAAGTAGAGGTATCATGGTTTTTTTTGCTTTTTGCCAGTGCGGGGAAGAATTATTTGTAGCACAAAGTTCATTCTGGACTTCCAAATTTTCTTCAAGAGCAGATTTTGGATACAGCCAGCAAAAATCCCAAGCAGATTTGCAGACAATTGAAGAATGAAGATGCTTCACTAAAAGTGGAAAACTGAATATATTATCATATGATATTATTTGATAAATTGAAAATGGTTGTTTAAAAACATTTTTCTTCAACAGGAAAGTGGTGCTTCCTTTGCATTTCACTTGCACAGCAAAGCTACACTTCCCTTCTTCTCACCCCTTCTCAAAATAAAATAAATGTAACATTAGCAAGATGAAGACTGGCATCAAGATATCAAAGACTACATTCTAATTAAAAAATGTCTGGAAAGACATCTGCATGATGTTTCTATTAAAGACTTATGTCCTTGATAATACTGTTAGTTCTGTATTCCATGGTAAACTATAGAAATACTTTTAAAAAACTACTTTTTTTCTTTGCTAATGGGAAAAACTAACTTCTCCAGCACAATATAGTTTAAATGTTTACTTACTTAAACACATTGATTGACTAAAAAAGTTAATCTATTTATAATTGGATTTCTTTCAATTCAATTTGATATGTGGTGTTGTTAAAACTATTTAGGAGTTGTTTGGACAAAAATGTGTACCCAATAATACAAAAAATTTGATTCATTTACTAATAATTAATCTTCTAAAACTAGGAAAAACTTATTCTGAAATTTCCATTTCCACTAAATAAGAACACAGAGAGAGGTTAGCTTTGTCATACATTCCCACAGAATTATTGATGGAGATGAACAATGAACACTACTATAATAATTAAAATTTCCATTATGTCTATAATACCTTTGACTCTTAAAATACTTGTTCGTATCTTGAGAAAACATTTTCTTACTTTGAAAAAGAGCTGTAATGAAATAATAATCCAATAACAGGAAAAGTATATGTGAACATTTTGAGAAGATGATTGATGTTAAATAAAATAAATTAATCTGAGCTCCAGACAAATTACTTATAATTTTTATTTACTGAAAAAAGTGCATGTATTTAATTTATTTTGTCACAGGAACTTTAATTTGAGTTCTGGTAACTAGAGATTAGGGGATATAATACATTAATGAAAAGTTTGACTTCATAGTGTTATAGACATATAATTGTTGTAGATACAGAGAGCAAATACTTCAGTAATGCAGTTGGTGTGTCTAGCAAAAATAAATCTAAATCCACTGACCTGATCTAGCATACCCTGGAATTATGGAAGGCTTTGTAATAATTTTAATGGTTACTAAAAGATCATAGACTTCAGTGAGGTTTCATTGTAGTTTCAGTCTGTTAAGTACCCATTAAAATCTTGACTGCTAAACCTGTGATTTCACTATTTTAAATTGAAATTTAGGGTGATTTAGTAAAGTTGGGTAATAATTCTCTACTTTATAGCTCAAAGGCTCTCATCATTTACTCTCAAGCATTCTGCATTTGTCAAATACAAGATGCTTCAAGAGCAGTGGGGAAGATGATCTAGCTTTGATCATATTTTGTCTTATCTCTGTTACAGAGCAGTTCTGTTTGCATTCTTCATGACTCAGGGCCCTGAAAAGGGATTCAGACTTCTCTCTATTCTCTATTCAGTGCTTTGGGAATTCAGCAAACGTGCTCAGCTCAACTGGGAGAGCTTTTCTGGGGTTTGTTGATTTTGCAGTTTGCTCTCAAATACACCAGGAAATGTTGGCTGATGTTTTCAGGGTTGCATAAGTGATTTTGATGACCAGTGCCTATTAAAATTAATGAGAATTGAGCATACAAATCCCACTGGTAATCTCACCCTTTATGGTATTAAAACAATAAAAGTTGGAGAGGAGTGACATGTAAAATAAAATTTATGTTGCATTAAAAAAGAAAATCTAGCTATCTATAAAACCATTCAGCAGTCCCTTTCCCTCAGTCTTCAGTGAAATCATTTATGGAAACTCCATGAAAGCACTTTTATTACAGCTCTAGATGCTCATACTTGGACCTTGCTTTATGTGGGTTATTTGACTGATATTTATTTTATATTACAGTATATTTCTGAAACTTTGACCTCTAATTTATTACAGGAAGGAGCCATAGTAATATAAAAAATGGTAGCAAGAGTTTCAGGTTTTAAAAATTTTGCTGATGCTTTATATCTTTCACATTGCACTTTCATTGACTTATTAAGAGTTTCTGAGCACTAGACATATCTTTGTTCTAACTTTTTAGGAATCCATCCTGCATGATATAATCCTAGAAATGGAAAGCAGGAAGAACATACTTGAAGCATTTAGTGATGCCATTAAAAACTGCATTCTGCAGGACAGATTCACTGTTGATATCACAGAAGACTGAGAATAGAAGAGATATATTGATATACCACAAACGCTTTCAAAAGGTTTCTTAGTGTTAGGAGAGAACTGAAAGATTTTTAGTGTCCAGCTCAATAAAACAGTGACAGATCTTAAGTTTATAGGACACAGTACATGACTAGAAAAATAAATTCATTCTCATGATACAAAATGAAGCAAAACAACAACAAACCAAAGTATTTTTGAAAAATATTTATCAAAAAAAAAAAAAAAAAGCTGAAAGAAATTCAGAAAACTATCAGTGGAATTTCTTTTTGTCTGTCATTTATTTGATGGAAAGGATCTTTAAATGTCACTTTCAGCTGTAGGAAGCAAAATGGACATAACTTTTCAGGAATAGCAGTCAAAAAGCTATTATTTAAACTTCTTGATGGAATTTAAATTTTTGAGAAAAGGTGTTTTTTTGTTGGAAAAAATGATAATATTGAAAGTATTCTACAGTAAAAATATTTCACTCAAAAATACAGAACCCTTCATGCAATTTATTCCATACTTTTATACATCATTAGTAAATACAATTCCAGATAATTATATGCTGTCTCTAAAGTTTTTTAATTATTCATAGATATATTTTATTATTATCTTTCTTACTTAAGCTAAATCTTTTATGCAACTTTACTTTATGTGTCTGTACTTTTTCCTGTTCTCACTTATTTCAAGAGTAGCTGTATGCTTGCTTTGCAAAATAAGGACTTGAAATTCCTGGTGGAAAAGCTAAACATGATTCAGCAGTGTGTCCTTGCATTACAGAAGTCTAAACACATATGCAGAGATAGAATCATAAAGGCAGACTGGAAGGGACCTCAAGAATTATTTAGTTCATCCTGTTGCTCAAAGCAGGGCCATTTGTGCAGTCAGATCAGGCTTTATCCAGTCAGGCATTGAAAACATCCTAAGACAGGGAACACACAGCCTTTCTGGGCAGCCTGCTCTACTGCCTGCCTGTTCTCAGAGTGAAAAAGTGTTTCTCAAAAGCCAGTCTGAATTCATCTTACACTCACTGTCTCTTATCTTCCCACCTTGCACCAGTGGGAAGAGACCCCTTTCAGCTGATTTATAACCCTGGAATAGGTGCTGAGGCATTTTCGTTGAGCACTCCTGAGATGATCTCTCGTCCACGCTAACAAGCCCCAGTTCCTCATTCTCTTCATACAGGACAAGGGCTACAGCCCCCAGCCAGCATCCTCTGCGGTACTCACTCATCAATTTCCCTCTAATATTGAGAGACTCAAAAATGGATGTAGTAGCTCAGATGGGATCTCATGGATTCCAGGAAGCAAGAAGTAATACCACCCCTCAATGTTCTGGCAGTGCTCCTATAAATACCTCCCAGGGCACCACTGTCCATTGTTATACTTTCTAAGCCTTGTTTGTTGCAAATTGTTTTATGTTTCAATTTCGTGATTCTCTTTGCACAGTTGCACTGTTCTTTAGTGCTCATCCTCAGTAATTTGACATTGTCACTTCCTGTGACATTCTTTCTTCAATCTTTATTCTTTGAATATAGATTGGTGAAATTGATACATCTTTAAACTGACTTTTCCTTCATTTACGATCTTGATATTACCTCTGTCACTCTCTTGAACTCATTCTTCCTTTAGGAATGACGCCCAGTTAACCCTGCCTAATACTATCCTTGGCTAACTGCAAACTGATTTCTCTAATTTCATCACCTAGTTTCATATGGAATTTCTCTTACCCATTCCATGCTACACATCTTATGCATTCGTATGTGTCTCAAATACAGGAAATGTTTACCTTGAGACTGGTTCTTTTAACAAAAACAATTTCCCAGTTTTCAAGGGATAATCTATATTCTCAGATTTGCCTTACCTGAACTTTGAGATGTGCTTATCATAGTGTTAAATCCCATCCAGTGGTGTCAAGCCTCTATTAACATATTCTGAATCTCAGTATGGTTTATAGAACTCAGACATAACACTCTTTGTTCAGCAATCACACACCTTCCGTACAATTAAAAAAAAAAAAAAAAAAGGTTCAAATCATATGTTCCTCATACTGGAAACTTTCATATTGGAAGGAAATATCTCTCTTATTTTTGTTTTTTCCAATTCCTTATTTTCTTGACCACAAAAACAAATAGAAAAATGGACTAGTCTTAAATTTTACAAATTGTGTGTTGCACAGACTACGATATTTTACAGAATGTGAGCACCAACATGTATTGATTGTAGCTGAAATGAAAAAGAAAACTTCAGGAAACAATAAGCAACAATTTTTGTTCTAGTGAAATGTGCCATAAGTATTCTGGCTGAAGGTCAGAATGCGTTTTTGTTCTCAGAACCATTAAAATCAAACCATTAAGTGTTGTTCTTCTGGAAAACAGTTATTAAGTATTAAAAAAAAACCCCAAAAACCAAAACAACCTACAGTGAGAAACTTGCCACATAATTTCTACTATTGTCACTATCACAGTTGCTTCATATAGCTCCTTAAGGCACCAGTCAGGGGTGGTGATTTTTTCCTCAAATTCGGAAAAGAACACATATGAAGAAAAAATATTGCCTTCCACAAAGAGCTGAGTATTTTAAAACAGTAAACATAGAAAAAAGTAGGTTGGAAAGGATTTTTGAAGATCAACAATGCCCTGTTCAAAGCAGAACGAACTTCAAAGTCAAAATACATTGCCTAATGCCATGCCCACCTGGGCTTTGAAAATCTCCAAGGATGAAGATTTCACAGCCTCTCTGGACGCTTGTGCCAGTGTTCGACCACCTTCATGGTGAAATCTTGTTTTTATGTTATATAGATGATGAGAGCCCATTGCTTATTAACAGAGGGGGCAAAAAAAAGGGGTAGAATATTGCCATTGATGCCAAGATGATTTTTGCTTTTTCTTTTATATACCTTTTACACAGTTCTATGTATCCACAAGTATTAGCATGCATACTTGTAATTCTTTAAGTCTGATAACTTAGCATAGTTCTAGTGTTTGTAGGGCCAGGAGACCAAACACCCCAGAAGCCGCGTAGCCAGGAGACCAAGCATTCTACTATCTTGGGGAGCCAAGGTCCCCTTCTAGAACATATTCTGTAAACTAGCGATTAGCCCACCCAGGGTGGGGAGGATTCCATAGATGGGGAGAATATCACACCATCCACTCAGCCCCCTTATTGGGTACCCTTGTTAGATATGTTAATGTGTAAGGTCTATAAATTGTATATGTGATTTACAGTGGGGGTGCATTGTGACGCGTTCCACCTTGGCGAAGTGATGCACCGAGAGGATCTGATTAAAGATACCAAGGTAAACAACCCCCCACCCTTTAACTGTGTCTGGCTTTCATTTTCTAAGACCAGGAAAAGGCATCACCATAAGGGAACACTGGCATGTGAAATAAGATTTTTTGAACAGGATGGCCAGTTACTCATCAAATGGCAATGGGAGTCCCTGTTACCAGTGTCCTCCCAGCTACATCTTCACCTGGTTCAAACAATACTCTTTTGTGCTCAATTCTAATAATCCATCTGTTCCACAATTCTGCTGATGACTCTGGCCCATGCATAATTGATCACTACTAGTTTCTTAAATATGTTATCTACCTATAAAATACTGTTCTACCCGACCATCTGAGCAGGAGAAGTTTCTACTGACTATCTACCACTATCCAAACAGGATAATATCTGAAACAGCATCCACCTAAGGGAGCCTGTGGAGGGAAGTCTTGCAGTGGCCCAGCCCGCCTTCAGGTTCAGAATTAATGAAGAAATAAATTGGGTTGATTTCCCTGTTAGGGTGAGCGAGTCTGAAGGCGAGGCTGAGGCTGTGGGACCGACCGCACCCCCAATGTGCCAATCTTGAGAAGTCTCCTCCCTGGATCCCTCCCAGTTCATGTTTAGTCAATTTGTTGCTAGAGAGTTCTGTCCTGTAGTTTTCTCCATTGGTTAGTTCATATAAGTCCCTTCTTCCCCTTTTCCTATTGGTTGTATGTCACCACCCATCAAATCCCTGTTTGCTGTGCCCTTTTCTCCTTCCCCTGTAGTAACTGTATAAGAACCCACGCGCCTGTGATAGTTGGGCTCTTTGTCTGCTCCCCTTTGTGTCCCTACGTTCTCCCATTCGGGGAATAAAGGATTCGGAACCGCAGGCAAGAGTCTCCTCCTTCCTTCTTTACCCACACTGGACTTGCAACTACATCGGTTGGTGGTCAAGCCCACTAGGAGCTGAAAGCGAAAAGCTCTTTGCAGAGCTAACCATCGGACGGTTTGCAGAAGCAAACGCTGGTGGACGCTGAGGCTCTTCTAAGAGCCAAGAGCTGAAACTGATCGGCGCTCTCGCTCTGCTAAGTCCTTTGCTGGCCTGCCGGGCTCGTCATCGCCAGCGCAAGCAACAGGGAAGGACCAGATTCTCCACACAGGATGTTAACCAACACACTGACACGTACAATTTGGACTAAAAACAGTGGGGGCTGATTGGGGCAATTTCCAAAGCTCCTATAAGTAATTTAAGTACTTAATTGTGGAGGTGATTTGGACTTCAGTCACTCATGCAATTTCAAGTTGGCTTGTTCTCTCAAATCAGTTCCTTATCTCATCTACGTAGATGATTAGTGAGACCATCCAGGAATTCTATTGATTGAAGTGCACTGGCTGTCCACAGAGACCTCAATATCCAGCTAGTTCACGTGTACAAAAGACTTGATTTTCATGTCTGTAATTACAAAGCTTATGTCCCATAGCACTTGCTACACATATAATTAATCAAAATTCTTTGGTCTCTGTCCTTTCACTGAACTTTAAAAATAGACTGACTCCATCATCTTTAAAAATCTCTTTTAGGGAGTGGAAGAGTGTAATAAGGTCTCTTCTTAGCCTTACTATCTCTTCTCCAGACTAAGCAAATGGAGTTTCTTCGGATTCTCATCATATGTCCAGTGCTCCAGTCTCCTCCCCAGCTTTGACTTTCTCCATGTAATCAATATTTGCCTTGCAAGGGGCATACCAAATCTGATTCTGTACTTCAGATATGGTCTCATACAGCCAGCTCACTGAGAAGATGCACTGTTTCATTCTTCATTGAGGTATTTGATACCAGGAGATTGTCACACCAGCCACTGAAAGGGAGCCTGTCCTGTGATGTTTCACAAACACCATTGCATTGATTGTAGAAGTCTTGTTGATATCAATCCCCTCAAGGTTTTAGCCCCTAGAGATTTGAATCAAACTTTTGCATTTTTTTCTTAGTTGTTAATTGTAGCCAGACAGTTATAATTAAGCAATTGCATTGTGATCATCGTATGCTTGGCTAAACTTTTGTTTTAAGGAAAAGGGAAGAGAGTCCCAAGATTAATGGGCAATCTGGAAAATAGCCACCAGTAGTGAACTCAGCAGAACTGAGCAGTAACTGGGCAAAAAGTAATTCAGTTATGGGAGATTCTGAGCACCCTCACTGACCACCCACTCAAAACAGATCCCAGACTCAAATGAAGGGAAGAACTGTACATGCGGACTAATTACATGAAAAGTGAGAGATACAGCAAGCGAATAGGGGTTTGAGCACTAATGAATTAAAAAGTTCAGTAACGAATGAATGCTGATGCCTTTGTTTGTTAAAATGTATGAATAGCTTAAAGTTTGGATGATGGAGGAACCAGCCTTCCGTGGCTTATAACCTAGCTTCCCAATCTGTGCAAACCAGAATAAAAAATAGAAATACCTCTCACTAGGTAAGGAGCCTGTGTTCAGAACAACACTGTAGTCTTAAGCAGCAACTCAAGGCACCCTGAGCACCCAACTGACATCAGTTGCCACTTGAACTTTTTGCACACACCATGATCACAGTGCTTCTGGTTACTGGCCTCGACAGATTTCAGTCTTTTCAAACCACTGAAATTTTCTGACTTGGCAGGCAACTACTCCCATTGCCTTGGGTCATCAAATGTGTATCACTGTCCTCATAAAGACTACATCAGGTGCACACTTCTTTCTGTGCTCCAAAAAGGAAGCAGACACTAAGTAAAGGACACTTTTAGCTGGAATGTCACATTTTTGTACTAGTCATCAAGGGTCAGAGTGCAAACCGCATCTCCACACCCAGCTCTAGAAGTTCAGCTGCCTGGGGTTAGGGCCAGTGGTTGGTGCTGCTGTGGGTCTGTAAGTCAGAAAAAAAGAGACATTTGAGAAAGAACTGCAAGAAATAGATACATGGCCAAATACAAGCTAGGACAAGAAGCCTTGGTCTTGTGATGAGCAGCCTTGGGACTATGCCTGCTCCTGGTCATGTAACTCTCTGCTCCTGCCCTGGCACTTTTCTTGTTACCACACCTTGTCCAGCCAATTGCCAGCACATGAGTTCCTGAACCCTGGGCTCAGCTCGTTGAAGTGCAGTGGTACTGCCTCCTGGCAGGGAGGAAGAGGAAGGGCTCTGCCAGCCTGTGGCTGCACATACAGACCCCAGACACTCAGGTGCATAGCACAACTGAGAACTCATCACAGCTCAGAACACCTCTCTCCCCTCACATCAACTCCACAGCACTTGTTTGTTTCATTTTCTTGAGATTATTCAACTGTGATTTGAATACAAAGTTAAGAGGGTTTTGTTGATTTTTTTTTCCCCCAGAAGACTTTAATAAATATAAAAAGATAAAAACCTGATTGGACTCCAAATATACAGTGTTAAAAAATGAAAGTGGTCCTAACTGCCCTTCCTTTTTAAAATGATAAGACTTACTGCTTCCAAATAATTTATTTTGTAATCTTTCACACACACCCTGCCAGGAAGAAGATAAAAAATTCCTTCCTTTTTCACAAAAGAAAATATATTTATTTTTTTAAGCAAGATTTTAATGTTACAACTATTCAATGTTTCACCAGTATATTGTTCTTTGAATTGTGCTAAAGCATCAAGTTATATCAGGACCTTGAATATTTTATTATATGTATCACAAAACCACAGGAAATAGTGCAGATTTCTGAAGTGTGTAATGAATTATATCCCTGTTATCTTTTTTCACCCCATTTAAGAGAAAGAAAAAGGTACCTGTATGCGCAAATTGTAAGATACCATCAGCAGTAGAAATAGATCTGAATGTTCTCTGTTGTTCGTCCCTTAGAGTATTGCTATCAAATTCCTTTACGAAGCCAAATAATTTCTTCATGATTCAGTAATGAGCAAAAAGTACCAGGTTTTAATACTCTATCTTGATTTTTAATTATCCACTTCATCCAACTATTTGATTGTTGACCTTGGCCTTTTTGGCTTTTGTTTCAGAACTATGCAAACCTTCCCAATTATCTATGGATTTTTAAAAATATTTCAATTTTCCTCTTCCTCTTGGCCACAAATTAGTGGAATAACACTTTTTATTGTCATATCAGTTCTCCGTCACACATTGTATCCTATCTACATTTTGATTTTACATTGTTTTGAACGGTTAGGGGTTTTTTTTTGTAGCAAGATCACACAGACAGCATTGAGGATAGCCATCAGATCACTGAAAATTACCTAAGGAAACAAACTTTTCTCTCTTCTCTATTATGTTTATCAAACAAAGGCAAAAGAGAGGCAGTAAATTTAAAGCAATCACTTTCCTCTGATTGTTACACAATTTACAAAAACTCCTTCTCCTAAGTTTCATAGTAATTATAAGATCCTTGCTAATATTATTTCTTGTACATTGATAAGCTGATCAGCTCTTTCTTAACTGGTGTCATGGAAAGGAAAAGAAAAGGTGCAAAGAGTCTGCAAGCACTAGGTGCAGTCCTACTGAGTGGCTCCCCACCGGAACCAATTAAGTCCCAGCACGAATAGACTGTAATACACTCATCATATTGGAATGAATCCTGCCTCTTCCGAAGCAAGGCAAGGGCCACTGCGATGCAGTAGTATGGGTAAAGAGAGATTTTGTGAATGCCAAAAAAGCTGTGTTTAAATATACCCCAAGCCCTAAATCTCTCTGATGAGACAATTTTCATAAAATTACCAGGATCACACTGAGTGGCCAAAGAGGAAGATAGCAAAAAAAATTATGAAGAGTTTATCCCCAAAATTAATATTTCTCGCCTTCCTTAAAAAAAAAAAAAATATATATA
>VZTG01002138.1:1686599-1705730 GCA_013397845.1 Melanocharis versteri | reverse complement strand
AAAAAAAAAACAAACAAAAAAAAAAAAAAACAAGAAGGAAAGAGAGCTATGAATGTTTAGTATTCATTTGATGTAGTCAAATCGACTACCCCACACAGAATAATGGTCACATAAATCCTCCCTATAATCACTTCACATTTTTCATGTAAAAAATTTGACTGAGAGTGCGTTGAATAAATTGTATATAAATAAATGCAGTCTTAGGAACAAGCACATTGAGAAAACTGCCTGGACACCATTGTAAAGTAAATCCAATTATATTCATCTGGTTCCATACACATGCATTAAACACAGTAAAATTATTTAGTTTTCTGTTTTCCACTATTTTAACTTAAATCAAATATATTGACAATTTGATAATCACAATACCAGATAAAGAAATAAAAAGCAGAATTGTACAGATCATGTGGAAAATAATAAATTTAATTTGCTTGCTACACTACAGCATATTACATTTAATTTTCTTGTTGTGGTTAGCCATGAAGTAAAAATTTTCATATAATTTATAACATTCAAGTTCTTTCTAATCAATGCTTCTTTTTCCCCCCCTACTTTCAATGGAAAAAAAATCTGCCTCCCTTTTCCTTACAGAGCTCATTGCTCTGTATGTGAAGAAGAGAAACTTTATTCAGTCTTCTCTTTCTAACATTGAAGATACATTATTTTTAGACCTTTTTGATTTTTTTCTTAAATCATAGCGTCTTCAATGTCACACTTAGAGGTTTAGTATTTGCTTAATGCTTTCTGGTGGTTTCAAACATGAGAAAAAACAAAGCTATTACTGTACAAAGTCTGCTCCTTGTGTGCCTGACTTGTCAGTCTGACTTGTATGTACAAGTCTATGCCACAGTTTTGAAAAGTAACAAGACTACCCTAAACAAATACAGTGCTGATTTGTTCCTCTGAACTGAAGATATAAGCAGACTAACTGTTCAACCTTATGCCTACATATCTCTCTTCTTTCACTCCAGAGGAGGAGCTGGATGATTTGTTACATAATTCTTAAGGTTTCAGACCCTGATTTTGTTCCCCTTATGGATCAAAAATGGAATTCAGGGATTGTGAGGTTATACAAATCACAAACAGCAATACCCATTGCATCAGCTGATATATAAATAGACATTAGTTAGAGCTTCACTTTTTTTCAGAAAAGAAGTCATATGAGGATCTCAAGGAACACAGTGGTTTTCTACAAGCTTTTTGGTTTAACATTACAGTGCTTAATGTAGTAGAGGATATAAAATCAAGTTTTTCTGACAGATTCTATTGTCACCTGAACGAGATTTAGTATTGCATTTTTCTAGCAGGATATTTAGATCATGAAGCCCAGTTTTAAAAGGAATTATTCAAAATTGACAAAGTTTTGTATCTCATTGCAGTGCTCCTTTCCCCGCTTTTCCTTCAATAAAGAGTAGTGAGGTAAAAAGTGCCATAGAAATTGGCAAAGACTTTTCAAGAAGAATTAATTTATTATAATTCTAAAAAAAAAAAAAAAAAAAAAGAGAAATATGCTGCAATAAAATCATTAAAATTCATGTGATAGTGTAATATAGCATTTACATAGACATGGAGTTATTTGATTTGGCATTAAAAAGTCTGATGTATATTCCAAAAATTCTCGTGTGAACACAGAGTACTAAATAGAGACTCTTCCTTCAGACATATAAATGTTTAGCTAAATAGATTGTTCATGCTTGCCTCACAGATTGCACTTAGTAATAAAATCATATGGGAGCAATACTATTTAATCTATCTGAATGCTGTTACTATCTCTTCATTTTCACTGGCTGTTTTGCATAATACCCATATAAGTGTTTAGAAAAATAATGCACCATTCAAGACTTCTACACAACCCAGAATATTACAATCTGATCTCTGGATCCTTTTCTGATGTTCTTTTTTGTTTTGTTTGCTGTTTTTTTTTCCTTCTTTAAGTTGCAAGGTTTCTTTCACAATGTCAACGAATGAATTATCTTTGAACAGTGCTTTACTGCAGATTTATTATGAGAATGT
Organism: Melanocharis versteri; assembly: GCA_013397845.1. Lineage (NCBI taxonomy): Eukaryota > Metazoa > Chordata > Aves > Passeriformes > Melanocharitidae > Melanocharis > Melanocharis versteri. The sequence goes on along the minus strand of VZTG01002138.1, from coordinate 1,703,717 downwards.
AAGTTGGAGGAAATTTTTACTTAAAAAGAAGAAAAATTTCTCGGGCCTTATACTTGCATTTAGTGGATACAAGAGTACCAGAGAATATATAAAGAAATTAGTCTCCTCTTTTACCCCTTCCTTTCAAATGCTAAGCATGTATAAATTTATAAACTATTATTATTATTACCATATATAATAGATAATATATTGTCAATAATATAATTAATATAATATAAATATAATCTATAGAATATTTATTATATTATGTATCTATAATTACAAAATTATAAACTCCTTTATTAAAAAAGAACAGAACTAAAGGGGTTTTGGACTGATTGGATCCCCTTTTAAAAATTAACTTACAACTGTGACCAAATTTTTAATTATGCAGTAAACTTTAGAAATAACATATTTGCTTCCTTAAAACAAAGCAAGCCACATCTCCACAGTGGATATACAACTATTCACTCCTATAGCACACCTAATCTTCATCTGCTATACATATTTATGTATGAATATCTATATTCAACTACAGGAATGTAAGTCACGTTGCTTCAATGTTTAGAGAATGCAGGATACAGGGTATGATCCTTTCTCCAGTGTTCTCACAAAATAAACAAGAGAATTTTTGATTGGAGTTGAAATGTTACTATCTTCCTTCGAAAACAGTAGAGGGAAAAAACCCCACAAAACCAAAGCCAAACAACCATTGAGTTGTATGGTCACTGCTAAAATGGATGGAGCCAGCAATTTAACCTAGTTACTCCAATCCCAGTTCAGGCCATGACACAAGTTCTGTTGAGAAGGAGACCAGGAAAAGTTTCTTGAAAGGTGAAATCATCAAGTGATTAATCAAGTAAAGAAGCCCATTAAAATAAATTTGCAAAAAGCTGTTCGGGGAGCCATCTTCCTCTGACAAAATATCAAATAGACATGACTACATGCAGGCCATTCACTAGTGGCCTGAGTGTAATGCTAATGTNCTACACAACCCAGAATATTACAATCTGATCTCTGGATCCTTTTCTGATGTTCTTTTTTGTTTTGTTTGCTGTTTTTTTTTCCTTCTTTAAGTTGCAAGGTTTCTTTCACAATGTCAACGAATGAATTATCTTTGAACAGTGCTTTACTGCAGATTTATTATGAGAATGTAAGTTGGAGNAGGCCATGACACAAGTTCTGTTGAGAAGGAGACCAGGAGAAGTTTCTTGAAAGGTGAAATCATCAAGTGATTAATCAAGTAAAGAAGCCCATTAAAATAAATTTGCAAAAAGCTGTTCGGGGAGCCATCTTCCTCTGACAAAATATCAAATAGACATGACTACATGCAGGCCATTCACTAGTGGCCTGAGTGTAATGCTAATGTGTTTGAATGAAAAACCCTGTTTGTTCCTCTGTGTGCCATGTTACAAATGCCTAAGAGAAAAATAATTCAATCAAAAAACTTTTATTTGATAACCGTAACTCATCGGTTGCTGAACAAAAATTTGTCAAGCAAATAAAAAAGAGACGTGATCTCCTAATGGATATGGAGCTCTGAGCAACCTGGTCTAGTGAAAGGTGTCTCTGCCCACAGCAGCAGGANAAATTTTTACTTAAAAAGAAGAAAAATTTCTCGGGCCTTATACTTGCATTTAGTGGATACAAGAGTACCAGAGAATATATAAAGAAATTAGTCTCCTCTTTTACCCCTTCCTTTCAAATGCTAAGCNATTATCTTTAAGGTCCCTTCCAACCCAGGCCATTTTATGATTCTATGCTAATTTATCCTTTATTCTCACTCGAAACCTATTTTCTATTTTGAAACTGTCACTGTCATTTGCAATGCATTGATTTTCTGAAGGATAGTTCTATCTAATGCCATTTGAATTAAATCTTTAATACATCCCAAACTAACTTCTTCTTCATCCTTATTAACTGTTTAATGACTAGAGCTTTTCAGAAAAAGTATTTACAGCTGCATGACACAATATTTACAGAAAAACCGGAGCCAGTCCCATCAGTTGCTTGGTTGAAAAACCTTTTCAAGACTTAAATAGACTTTATAAAAACACAACATTTAAATGGTCTTTTAGTGGAATCCACTTTTCACAAAAAGTGTGCCGTAGTAGTAGCATAAAACTGGCATATCAGAAAGTATTAAAATGTTTTAATTCCTGGGCCATCACCAGACAAGGAAATTCTGAGGAAATATTATCTGCAAACAAGACACAATAAGACACCAGGGGAGAAAATGTACCTTTTCCCATCAGCTGTTTATGTTGTATCTCACTTTAAAGAATTTCAAGAAGAAACTAAGCAGACTGAGGCAAAGAATCTTAAACTGATGCTCTCTACTTTGACAGTTATTTCAGGGAGACGATTAAGTAGTAACATTTCATAGACCATCACATGCATCAAAAGTTTGGACAAGAAGAATTACATTTCATTTGTTCGTGAACGCTGCACTGGTTCTGGAAATTTTGACAACTGGATACTAGTTCTAAAAGAGCAGGGTTTTTTGTTATTGTTGTTGTTGTTGTTGTTTTGTTTTTGTTGTTGTTTTGTTGGGGTTTTCTTTGTTATTATTATTTATTATTTTTATTTTGCTATTTCACTGTTTAAAAACTGGCAGTTACACAGTTCTCCCATATAGTCAAATGATCAAAAACCAAACATCAGATGAATTCAATTGCACACTACAAATAATGGATGAAATATAGTCTTAAGTGGACAATTCACACACACCCCCTAGACTGCAAACGGCTATCTAAACTGTTCATATTACATTTATGCATAAAATTCACATTTAAGGAATGAAGCTCATTTGATAAATGATTGCCTAACAGAATAAAGAAGGTGTAATTGCTTAGATAATTTACTTTCACAGAAAAACAATTCAACCATTTCTAGAAACTATATCATCAACCTCCTAGAGCTTGACAGCCTACTAACTCCCTTGATAGCAATTCTGAAATCAAATGTCTTACCTATTAGTACAAGTATATCTGAATAAAAACAGTATGTTTTATAAAATTAGCAAAAGTTTTCTATCTGCTTTATTTTGGAATAATAGACTTTCTTCTTGATCTTGTTACAGAAAACAAAATCTGTCAACATTCAGAAAAGGCAATTAAGGAAAATGTTCCTGAACTTGTGCTATAATGTCAACAGTATATAACACTTACGAATGAGTTTTTCAGGGGCCATTACACTCCTAAATCAGCAATATGCTTCCCTGAAGTAAACTCACTGCTTTTGTCTCTATCACAGCATCTGCAGTGACAACATGTTCTAAACTCTCTACATGTATACAGCACAGTCCAGTGCTCAAGTAATTAATTGAATATAACCATATGTCCATTCAATGAATCCATGTTGCTATTACAGCCGCTGCAACAGTTGGACAGTTTGTGGACCAATTATTATTATAAAGTGTTTAGTTGGCCCCTTTTTTTTTTTTTTTTAATGGGATAATAATTTGTTAACACAAGCATCCTGGGGAATCATAATGAGTCTTATAGATAGCAGTTCTGAAAATACATAAGGCTTGTATGTATATACCTGCAGAAATGCTGATGAATTCAGCTGTGAATGCTTATTATGATCAGTTGTCTTGAGAAATATTTTTATTTCTTTGGGAAGGGGACACAAAACCTAAATATATGCTCTTTTGTAACGATAAAAATAATTTTAGTTTTTTAAACAACCCATCTTAGTTCTAGATACTCTTAAAAATTTTTAAGTCAATGCAGAAAACTTACTGTGACAAATTACTGGCAGCAGAAGTAAAATCCAACACCAATTACTGTTATGCTCCTGAAATTTTTAGAATATTGTTGGAGTAAGCACACACCTATCAAAGGTCTCTATTTGTGGCTTTTTTACATGTTATCACCACTGTGCTTGTTTCAGCTAGGGTAGAGTTAATTTTCCCCAAAGTGGCTGGTTTGGGGCTGTGTTTTGGATTTGTGCTGAACGCAGGATTGATAATAGACTTTTTTGTTGCTGCTGAGCAGGGATAAAACAGAGCCAAGGCCTTTTCTGCTTTTCTCACTGCCCTGCTGGTGTGGAGACTGGAGGTACATGGGAGGCTGGGAGAAGACATATCCAGGACAGGTGACCCAAACTGATCAAAGGAATATTCCAGAAAATACGGCATCATGTTCTGTATATAAAGTAGGGGGAAGAAGGAGAAAAGTAGGGAGGACATTTGGAACGATGACGTTTGTCTTCCCAAGTCACTGTTATGAGGGATGGGGCCCTGATCTCCTGGAGATGGCTGAACACCTGCCTGCCCATGGGAAGCAGTGAATTAATTCCTTGGTTTGCTTTGCTTGTGTGTGAAGCTTTTGCTTTCCCTCTTAAACTGTCTTTATGTCAACCCATGAGTTTTCTACGTTTTACCTTTCCAGTTGTCTCTCTGATCTCACTGGTGGGGGAGTGAGCAAGTGGCTGTGTGGGCCTTGGTTGCTGGCTGGGTTAAACCACAACAGTCATTTTTTGGTGAGCCAGGCAGGAATCAGACTGTTGAGATATATTGATTGATAGCGATATACTACACCGAATTTTTGGTTTTTAGTGCTGTTTAATGGTAATGATCAAGCTCCCGTGCTTGCCATGGGCCCGCTTTCCTGACTCTATTTTAAAGTCTAGTGCTTGTAAGTGGCTGCTTTTATGCTTTTGCCGCCTGCTGGAGTGCTGTACTGTTTATCACCTTACCGAATTGTGTCTCCTTTGATAACAGCCATGGCAACGTGCCTGGGTTGGCAGGTGGCCAGGACATTGCTTCTGTTTTCTGAGCTGCTGTTTTGGACAGGCTGGAACTCTACTGTGAACCCAGGTTGAAGGGACTGTGACATGTGAATTAGTCCATGATGGAGCAGAGATCCACCTGCAAACCGTGGAGGACTCCATGTCAGAGCAGGTGGATGCCTGAAAGAGAATCCAGCATGTGATCTCACGACAAGCATGGCCTGGAGCGGGTTTGCTGGCAGGCCTTGTGACTTCACAGGGGGCCCATGCTGGAGCAGTTCTTGGATGACTGCAGCCTGTGGGAAGGACTCGCATTGGAAAAGTTTGAAGAGGACAATTTCCAGTGGGTGGGACCCCAGCCTGGAGCAGGGGAAAGAAAGATTCCCTTGCAGCCCATGGTGCAGCCCATGGTGAAGCAGGCTCTGCCCCTGCAGCCCATGCAAGACTATGATGTGGACTATACCAATGGTGGACTCCATCAGGAATCCCTTGTCGCAGCCAGGCTGGGAAAAAGGTGAGGAGTTCATTGCAATGCCCAAAAGGGCCGTGGGTGGAGATTGCAATGGATCTGCCTTTAAATTTTTGTAAGCCATTATTTGAGTGGTATGTTACAAGAATTACTATTACAGGATCCACTGGAGCTAATGGAGGAGAAGCCTTACAAGAAGCAGTTGCAGTGCAGCAGTGACCTGACCTGAGCTGGTTTGGTGCCCAGGAACTCCACACAACACAGCAAATCTTCTGTGCTGAGTGAACTCCAGAACAAACGGAACCCATAGTCATTACTTCAATTAATTGAATAGACATTTTGCGGACATTTCTTGACATTCTGCAGGGGTGGTTCATAGACTAAGGGAACGATATCTGCATTATATCAAAGAATGGGAAGGGGTGTGGTGGGTAAGGAAGTTGGGTGAAGAAATTGCGGGTGCTTGGGAGGTTGGGAGGAAACACAGCCAGGACAGGTGACTCAAACTGACCAAAGGAATATTCCAGGCCATATTGGCATCATGTTCTGTATATAAAGGGAGGGGAAGAAGGAGAAAATCNGGCATCATGTTCTGTATATAAAGTGGGGGGAAGGAGTAGAAAATCGGAGGACATTTGGAGCGATGGTGTTTGTCTTCCCAAGTCACTGTTATGTAGGATGGGGCCCTGCTCTCCTGGAGATGGCTGAACACCTGCCTGCCCACGGGAAGCAGTGAATTAATTCCTTGTTTTGCTTTGCTTGTGTGTGAAGCTTTTTGCTTTCCCTCTTAAACTGTCTTTACGTCAACCCATGAGTTTTTTATGTTTTACCTTTCCAGTTGTCTCCCTGATCTCACTGGTGAGGGAGTGACCAAGCGGCTGTGTGGGCCTTGGTTGCTGGCTGGGTTAAACCACAACAACAGCAACAGAAAAAAAAAAACAAAAAAACAATCTTGCTAATGCTTTATAAGTCCTAAGCCTTCTTGATTAGTGTAAGGGGAAAGGTAATTATATTCACTCTGGTGTTGCATAGGCAAAAGAACTAAATTCTTAGGAAGTTTAATAAATTTTTACTTGCAAACTTTAGAAAATTAAGGTAAAATAAGGTACTTGGCAAATTTTAAAACAACATCCAGTCAATGTAAGGCACTTTATGAAGCATTGACTTAGTAAGCTTTAACACATCCAAACAAAGTAAGGCACTTGACTGGGATTTTTTGAGTCTGACTTACAATATCTTTCAAGAAGACGATGTTAGGAGAAAAAAGAGAGAGAAAGAAAAAGAAAAAGGAGAGAGAAAATATATATAATCACAACCTTAGATCCAGCATATACTCAACTTCTTGTAAATCCAAGGCAGTGGGGTGCATCTGCTGCACGCCTTTGCCACAGTCTTTTATATTCTCTAGTGTGGCAGAGCCCTCCCTCAGATGTGCCCCTGTGTTTTAATGCTCCCCAGGGGACCTATGTGACTGGCCAGCAACATGTTGAGGTTTTTGGTGTGCCATATGGCTTGGCAGCCATTTCACAACCAGACAAGAGGGTCCAGGGGGCAGATTTTAGAGCAGTGCACCACTCTTCCTGCCCTCCCCCTTCCATATTACGCACACTTTCTCCCTAGCTGCTTTGAGCCAGTTACCACTCCTCTCTCCTTCTCTTGAAAGGTACTAGAACCAGGTCTTCCTAGGTCATGGAGTTAGATTAGTTTAAACGCTTTTGCCAGTGCTCTGTGTAAACCTTTTTCGGTTTATAACAAAGCAGATTTATGACAAGCATCACAAATCCTTTCATCTTCTACAGAGTGGAAAAAGGAGGTCTAGTGCTCTACTTTTATGCCATAGACATATATCTCTTCTATGCTGTTTTTCATCTTCTCAAAACAGAGGTATTAGTATTGAAAGGCAGTCTAAATATCACAGAAAGTTTCCTTTCTCATTAAAAAAAAAAACAAACAAACAAACAAACAAAACAACCAAAACAAAACAAAACAAAACAAAACCAACTCTAAATATAACTTGGTTCTGAGAAGTTTTGGGAGAGTTTTATGGGAAGGGAAAAGTCTGTGTTACAGCAAAGGGTCTGGACTACTACACCAATTAAAGTTCCATTAGCTAGCCCAGCTTCAGCAGCTCTAGCAAGTTCAATTCTTGTGGGAGAAAAATCTTAGCAGTAAGTGTAGTCACTATGCTGAGAGACAGGCCTTTCTTTCAAGTCACCCTTTGCATTGCTTGCACCTTTCTTTCCCTGATTACTCCCTAGTTAATCAAGAGCAAGAGTCGTGTCTACACCCCAGCACTTAACAGTGAATGTATGCTGTGACAGCTGCTAGAAGCAATTCCCACATAGCAATATATTAACTGCACTGCTGTTGCTGGCTGCAAAAGCAATCATTAGGCCAGAATCTATTTTTTTTTTCACTCTTTCAGAAAGGAGATATGAGCTCATTAGGTTCTCAACACTAAGAAGTACTAAGAAGGAAACACACTGCACTCAGCTATAGCCTTTGTACCATGCAGGAAGAAGATGCCTTTTTTCCTACACCATTAATCTATTTAATATTGGATTAGCAAGATAAGTCACACATGAAAAAAGAAAGAAGACTAGAAGACAAGCTTTTATTCACTTTTAGATATGCCGAGGGTCAAGTCTTTCCCGCATGTGAAAAGTCTTTATCCTATTGGACTTTCTTGCTTCAGGAGTTACAAATATGGTAACAATCAAACACATATTATAGAACCTTAAACTTAAAAGATTATAATAGTATTTATAATCTCAATAAAAACACTATTTTGGCAGCACTTAACTCCTCCCTCCCAATAGTCTCCAGATTATACAGGTCTGAATAAAGCAATTTGTAGTAATAGTGAATATCTTCTGTCTGTTATCCCTTTGCTAGCAAGTTGTTATTAACCAGAAAGTTCCTTTTAAACTGTGTTTAGAGAAACAAAAGCCTGTTCTTTCTAAAGAGTTACTAAAAAATTCAAGAGCTGTTGAGACACAGGGATCCACTTTGGTTTTATTTTACTATGTTTCTTCTTTGGTTGAAAGACATAAATTTGGCAAAGACCTCTCCCTCAGCAGGAAACCTGATCAAATTCAAAGTAAACATGAATTGTGATTTTAAAAATATTGTCTGGTCAAATAATATGCTTGTTTTTGTGGGGGCACTCATACATATGAGCAGATAACCAACAGTAAGGCTCTGACTGCAGTTTCTTCATCTGAAAAACACCTCTCTTTCTGATTTGTCAATTCACATTGTTGTACACTAATGTTTTTTACTTGACTTCTTATCATTTTTCCATGCAGTTTTCTATTAATTTTCAAGAAGAGTATGTATAGGTAGAAAAAAACAGAACTATACAAGAAATATTATAGCCATTAAAAACATAGCCTTCCAAATTTTAACATTATAACTCTGGTGCTTAATATAAAAACTTTTCCGTAAGAAGACTGTTGAATAATAATTTTTTTATTAGTACTTAAGATATATATTTCCACTTTCTCCAAAGAAATTACAAGAAAGGAGTAGGAAAAAGAAGAAAAAATTGAAATGTTCTGTAAAGGGCACTACAGAAAAAACTATAAATATTATTTCAGGAAAGTAAGTTCCTGAAGCTGTAATGCTGCATACAGCATATGTCTCAAAAAATTATCTTTTAAAGTCATTTCATTTCTAGGGGTAATGGTAAAGAGTCAACCCAAAAAGTCAAAACCAAACCTAAGCAAAATTACTTGGTCAACCCAATGTCAAATGTCGTTTATTTAGTTTAATTCAGTTTTCATTAATGAATTAAAACAACAACAACAACAACAAACAAACAAACAAAAACCCTCAAAATTCTTTTTTCTTTTTACATCTGCATTAAAACTCTGTGACAAAAGTGGCCTGGAAAGTTTCTGGAACAGGTCAAAACAAGTTTTAAACATTTTTTGAAAAAAAAAAATAAATAAAAAGAAAAGAAAAAATTGTCTTGTAATTCTTTCACTGAGGTCTATGACATAGTTGTAACAACTGAGGTGAGTGTAGGATTTACTATATTAGCCCATCCTTCTGGGTCTAACAGAAAATAAGTTCCAGCAGAAGACCTATTCAATATGAATGCAAGAAGAAACACTGGAGAAAGAGGATTGGTCATGGTAGTACAAGAAAAGGAAATCTTAAATTCAAGAAGGGAAAATATTTTTCTCTGTATTTTCAAATTTTGTCATCATTTGTTACTTCCTCACAACTTTGAGCTTCCTGTTTCCAAATGAACTGAAACAAGATATGCTGGAATGGCCAGAAGGGAGGCTCTTCATGTATTCTATGCGGCTTAAGCAGATACAGGGGAGTCTATAGAAAAAAAAAAAAATCCTTTATGCTATAGTCTGTGTTCTAGAAAGTTTTGTCAAATTGAATAATGTACGGTTTGATAATGCAGATTTTGTCTGCTGTGACAGTTTTACAAGCTAAATTATAGTATGCCCATGCAATCAGAAACATTCAGGATTTCCAGGAGAATAAAATTAGATACAGTGGGAAGAAAGTTTCCAAAACTTAATGAAATTTGCAATATTATTATAATTTCTTTTTTTAGCTCAAATTACTACGGAAAAGACCTAATGGCTCTGCAGGAGCTGACAGTCCATTCTGATTCTGCCCAGCCTCCCTACATCCGTCCCCATGGCCCTGTTTAGCTGTGTTTGACCCTGTTTTTCCTCACCAGGCCTGATCCTGTTTCCCACTAGCGAGATCACACCCCAGTCCAGCCTTGGCCCATCCCCATCCCCATGCCTGGTGTCCTGTGCTGTGCCCTGACACTGAGCAGCAAAATTTCTTGCTGAAGGGCATAAAGTCCTGTCACAGCTTCTCTATTGTTTCTTCCATTTATAATTTTCTGGTTTGTTTCATGAAATTCTTCAGGGTTGTCTTTACCACAACAAACAACAGCTCATTTAATCAGATTCGAACCAATGGAGAAAAAAAAAAAAAAAAAAAGTTAGGCATGACTTCTAGTGAAATAGTAATCTCAAGACATAAATCAGAAGTTAGTATTCAGAATTGGGAGAAAACAAAACAAAACAAAACAACCTTTACATATAGAATGAGAATAACAATAAACATATTTATTTTGAAAACCAAGCAAACCAAAAGCATACGTGTTAAATAAAAAAAATAATGATAAAAAAATACAGAATAAAAATCCTTACATTTTATCAAAAACTAAGGTACCATCTACTGAGAATCTACATAGTATTAACTAAAACTGAAATTGCTTAAGTTCATTTTATTTATATAACATGTTACCTAATCTGATTGCTGATTTCTTTACAGGTATCAGAACCTCACAAAAATGTTGAATAGAATGTTTTGAAATGTGAAATATTTTATGGAGATATCTCAATTTTGAATAAATTTGACAGCAAAGACAAGTTTGTTTTGAAGATTTTGAAGTCAGATGGTTCTTATCTGGTAGTGTTCCATTTCCCTTAGTATTACTTCAAATATGAAATAACTTTAGGGTTATAAACATAGTAGTACACAAATGTCAAATGATCAAAAGAAGAAATATATAAGCAAGGCTTTAAAAAAAAAATGGACTGTTCTGATGACTAGAAATTCTCATTGCTTTTTGATGGCAAATTTGGCCTTCTGCTCTATTTCAAAAGGAAAAATTGTCACTATATACTTTTTTAAATTTTATTTTTAGAATGTAAATTTTCATTCCTTACGAATAATATCCCAAACATGTAGGTATTTGCAAATGTACTCTTGAATAAAAGTTAATTTTCTGTATCTGTGTATGTATATAGATATGCAAATACTCAATCTCTTTACAAATATATTTATCTAAAAAATACGTGTATGCATATCCAAGCATAAGTGGTTTATTAACTAGAGTACAGATTTACAGAAGCCTATATAGATTTGTAGTTACTGAGAAACAAGGTAGATATTCTATGGTCCAAAGAAAACAGACTGTTTACCAACAAATTTATCTTTGCTCGTTTTGAATATCAGAAACAGCCTAAACACAGCAAAGTAATGCATAGACTAATCTACTCTTTGTGTTTTCAGTGCAAAATAAACTTCTTTCAGTGCTTGAGGTAGCATTTTAAAAAACTGCAGACATAAAATAAGGCACAGTACTAGTTTAGTCTTCTTTTCAAACCCACATTTTGTCTTTAATAACTTTTAACTCATTTTTGTATGGGTACCTTTACAGCCGCAAATTGAAAGAACAGGCTCAAACTGCCTTAGCATATAAAGCACACAGTGTAGTCCAGTAGAAATCATGGGCACTGCTGAAATAAAGCCTTTTCCAGCTAGTGGTGCCTTATAAGTCAAAATTCTCAAACTGAGGACAGCAATAGAAACCAGCATGAATGAATTGCAAAGAAGCACAAACCATTTTTCCCTAGAGAAAAACAAGAATTTTGACATAGGTGTTTTTCTCGTGTGAGAGTGGGCCAAAAATTCATCTTTTTCTACTTGAAGGTCAATTGAGAACTTGATTAAAATTTTATTTATTTTAAATTCCGATCTGTCTTTAAAACAAAAAAGCTAACCTGAGAGATGTTGTTTGTCTCTAATGAAGAATCAGAATGAATTAATATCCCCCCTGGAGTTTCAACAGTACTTGTTTGGTAGAAGACTGAAAAAGATGGGATTGATGGTCATCTTCCATATAGTCATTGGTGGAATCTCCCTCACCCTGTAGGAGTACTTTTACACATGCATCCAACTACCACACACACATAAGAATTTACAGAAAGCAAGAAAACGTCTCTGATCAAAACCCAGCACACGTTTTGCAGAGTGAGGACCCCTGGAAAAAGTCCCTGCCACTTACAAAAGAATTGAAGGTTTCAGAGGGATTTAACAGCTTATATGGTGATGACACTAGAGCTTCAGTCTCAATGGAATTAAATCTGACTTGATCCAATTAACAGCATAGAATAGGAAATATAAAAGTCTAAATTAAAAAAAAAAAAGGAAGGAAAATATAAAAGTATAAATGAAAAAAAAAAAATGGAAGGAAGGAAGGAAGGAAGGAAGGAAGGAAGGAAGGAAGGAAAAAGAACAAGAAAAAGCTTTCAGAAGAACTATGGAATTTTCCCATTATCTGATATGATATTATAACTAATCTGATATCCTGCCATTAAGATTTAGACTTATCAAGGAATCAAGCTGATGGTACCCTGCTGTAAGTACTTTCTTCCCCTTTTAAGATCCAGGGTCTTTGTCTGTGATCACCAATACAGTCTGGCAACATTTGTTACATGGAAAGGGTAGAAAATTACAAATCTGAAATCAAAGAAGAAAAGGAATTCTGTTTTCCTGGTGTTTAAAATAGTTACATATTTCTTCCAGTGTTTCACTGTTGTTTATTTTTAAACACATTTAAGTTGCTTTAATCAACACATTTTAATTGATCTTGTAATGTAAATTATTTTTTTCTGACATCTATTAATATCTACTATCAGGTATTTTAATCCCTCCTAGTCTTGTGTAAGACAGTTTATGTATAAAGAGCCAAAATAAAATTTATGTATATAATTTTTGGACATCCTATCTCACCTTAAAATTTGTATTTGGTAAATGCTTGACATATACTGAATTTCAGTTCTGAAAACCACTGCAGATTTTTAGTGTTTCTATAGCAGAAATGTAGACCTTTTAGAGGGGTGGAAGCAAATAACCATTTCACATGTGTCCTCACCTTGGCATCCTTTCCCATCATTGCACATAAGATCGTAATCCCTCTCATCCCCTAAACAGGTAACTTATTATTACACTAGACCATTTTCTGTCCTTTATCTCTCACATTCAGGCTGTTACTAAATCCTGTCATTTTCCCTTTAGAACATCTCCAAAATCTAGCCTTTTCATTTAATTTGTGTTTTCAGGAAGGAGTAGTCATTCAGCAAATAACTGAGGCATAACAAGGGCACTGACATGTCTATCATGTACTTCACTCCTTTCTTCTTAATACCTCAACTACTCCTTCCTTTGGCTCTAGTTTACCTTCTTTCCTTCTTTGTAATTCCTTATCCTCTGCCCTGAAGGCTTTCTCATTCTGCGTCCAATATAAGTCAGTTATGACTTAAATATTCAAATCCTTTTAAAAGCACTTTGGTGTCATATTCTAGGCTGCTCCCTATACACAAGAGTTTGATCCTGATCCTTTACATAACAAGACCTTCTGCTCTTTCAGACAGGACTCCTTATTTTCACAGTTCTGTAAACAATGGAAACAAAGTACAATTTTAAAGCATGCATGGCATTCTTCCTTTTTTTTTTAATTTCTTCATATTTTATTTGTGAATTTTTCACGTCTCTTTATATTTTTGTTGTTGTTTTGATTCTGATTGTTATTTGGCCCCTGAAGCATTGACTTTTAGCACTGAAACTAGAAGTACAACAATACAATATATAGACCTAACAGTTATGACAAATTTGACAGTTTCCACTTCTCATAATCCATCTGGTATAATGTATTTAGTGGAATCCTTGTTTGTCAGTCTGTTTAGGATGTCCTTGGGGTACTAAGATCCTGTTACTAAGCATTATAAAAGAATCATAAAATGAGTCCAGACAATAAGCCAAATTGTATTCTTTACTATGTGCACATCAATTTAGAGTAGCTAAAATTTTGCATTGATCAAAAGAGGAAAATATTTGAACGATTGCCTCTGGAATGAAAATAATTCTGTATCATATATTTTGCAGAACTGCAGGAGACTGTAAAGACAGCAAAGATGTAGGTGACATCCTGCTGCTTTATCAGTATCCTTACTCCTAAGCTGAACCACATTAAAGAGCATAAAGAAAGAAGAGAAAATGATTAAGGCTTTTTGTGTTTGGAATCCATGATAAACCTTATAAATGAGAAGTTAGCATGCATTTTCTGGTTTAAAAAACTTCCTTGTATTTCGGGTCTCTTTTTAATGTTCAAAAAGTAATTTAGTTACCTTTGGTGCACTATTGGCTATGAGGAACTGATGAGGCTGGGATGGAACTAATTAAGCAAAATTAGATTGCAGTCTTTCCATGAAGGGAAGAAGTTAACCCCTGTTGTGCATTTAGAGGCATGTGAATATGACAACTATGGTTTGCTCTTTAATCTTCTCTTATACATTACTGCACATTCATCAGTAAGAATAGAATACTTGAATAACCGCTTCTACATTGCTTAGACCCTTGTTTATATTTTTTCCTCCAAGGGGGGGAAAACCAAAAAAAGGAAATACAGTTACCACTGAACTTTGTTAGAGAATAAATACCAGCACTGGGTTTGGTTTTGAATGTTTGTATTGCTCTCATGAGGTAGCAAATTGACAGTGCCATAATCTGAAGTTGTTATCCTTGTAATACAAGCTTTTTTCACCATTCAGGCAAATGTTTCAGCAATAATCAGCAGGGGCTACTTCAAGATCTGAAGGATTTAGGTTCAGTAATTTTTGGATTTTAATCTCTTGACAGGGTATGCCAAAATTAACTTTTTGTTACTGAGAGCTTTTGGAATTTCTTATGATCTTTTTGGGGAAATTTTAGAGTGAGAACCCATTTAAAGTTCAGAAACATTTTGATCACTTTTTCAGACCAGGCTAGAAAGGTAATCCAGTTTTAGACTGTTACAAATGTGGAGTATCAAATGTATTTTTAAACTTCTTTCAGTTATTTTATATTTAGATTTCATCACTGTGACTTTCATACTTTTCAAAGACTAGATTTTTTTTACGTAAATTCAGTAGCAATCTAGTACCTTAAAGCAAATTCTAGCTTTGATTGGTGTGGTATCCAGGAAAGACAAACAAAAATAAAAATAAGAATCAGCATCATTGCACAGTCCAACTTCTTCCAGTGAAATGATCTAAATAGTACATTTTATTGCATTAGTTCACATGATAATACAGCTAACACTAATGCCGGGAGGATAAATAATGTGCTTAGCGCACTCTGCAGAGGATGGAGGGTAGATTTTTTGTATGAAGAAAATTGAATCACACCTAAATTTTCTTACCCTGACAAATTACCTCTGTTACATTCTATGTCTCTATTCAATTAAACAAATATTCTGTTGGTCCAGCATTATTTAACCGTGATTAAAATCACTTAAAATAAAATTATGATTTCTTCCTTATCAAAGGTTCTTTTGTAAAGAGCAGCACTTTGCATCTTTCTGCCTTAATTTATTCTTCATTTGTGCCAAAGGAGCCAAGTTGGAATCTAACCTTGACCAAATTAGTAACTGAGACTCATTCAGAATAAAAAGTTTAATCTCAGGGGTAAAAGGTTGGCATTAATGTGATGTCAGAATGTAATGTGATAAAAAAGAAAGTAAATTCCATGCTGCTTGAAATGAACAACATACTTGAAACTCTTTAAAAAATGTTCTTTATATTTTTGAAACTATATAATCACAACATAATGGACTTGTGCCAGAGCTTTTGCCAACAATAAAATTTTCGGTTGCATTTTTATGTGCTAATGAAATGCATTGGTGCAATAAGATAAGGCCATTTATGACTAGCCCTTCTGCTTGCATTCAAGGATTTCGACATTTTTCTTAAATGGTGGGGCCCATAACTGCACACAGTGGTGAAGGTGAGGCTGCACCAAAGCTGAATACAGCAGCATAATCACCTCTTTTGACTGGCTGGTGCCATGTTTGGTGCACCAGAATGCAATTATTCCTCTTGGCTGCCAGGACACACTCCTGGTTCACACCAAGCTGCTGCTGACCGGCACCTCCAAATCCCTTTCTGTGGGGCTACTCTCCAGACACTCCTCTCCAGATTTATACTTGTGTCCAACATAAATCTGTCCCAGGTGCAGAATCTGGCATTTCTTGTTAAATTTCATGCTACACCAGCACTAACTGCTGCTGCTCCTTTGTGTATTCAATAGAGTAATATAATTAATGTATCTAGACCAAAATATGTATTAGTAGAAGTGCATGCTTAGAGACATTATCTTTCTGTTTCCAATATAATACTAAAGAACACCTATAGAATGCTATTCATTTATTTGCAAATATACAAGTTGCTATATGGATTGTTCAGCCTTTCAAATATAACGTTGTCTACCTTGTTGGCCAGTGTCTACAGAACAGCTAGAAATTCTACTTTACAAATAATCTCGGACAGACTTACATGCACACATCATACATTTGGTTGTAAAAATTCTCTTCTACACCTGCTTTCAAACCTCATGTAATCGTATATGAATAAAGAACAAGACACTTCCACACCTCAGGCTGACATTTACAAAGCTGTTCACAATTTTGTCTGCTTTGCCAAGGGGCAGTGAAGGTTGAACATCTTTCTGTGTTGTTTTCTTTTTTTATTTCCTTTTTACTTTCTTTCCAGGCAGCAGATGCTTCATGCACTTGAACATTCTAGCAGACCTAGCTAATCATAGCAATCATGCCCCAGGGAGGAGTAAAATACTCTTCCTCCACTTAAAATCATTTCTTCATCTGATGCTTGAGAAGGTACTAGTTGCCATTAGAGACTGGAGATTATGGGAAAAGGCTCATAGGCAGAAACTACTGCCTGAGCGTGCTCTGCAATGGCTCTGGGAAAGGCAACCATCCCAATGTGTAAAAATCAGAGCAATCAAAACAAGAAAGCCTACATAGTATTCTACCTCAGTGAAGGGGTGAGGGAAGAAGACCATCTTGAAAGAAAGAATATCTAATAAAAAGAAAAAGAAATCAAGACACAGAAAACATACTAGGAAACAAAACTATGCATTTGTATTTATAGCTGTATTTGCATTCAGTTGTTCTAACACGGAGAGAAGAATGATACTATTTGGGGGAGGTGTTTGGTTTTTTTGTGGGGTGGTTTTTTTCTTTTGTTTGGTATGTTTATTTTTGGGTGGTGTTTTTTTTTTTTGTGTGTTTTTTTGTTTGTTTGTTTGTTTGTTTTTGTGGTTTTTTT
>VZTG01002138.1:1666331-1682288 GCA_013397845.1 Melanocharis versteri | reverse complement strand
AAAAAAAAAAAAAAAAGTCATTATTTTCTTCCAGAGGAAACATATGAGAATGATAGGCACATTAACCTACCAAATGTTACTACAGTTCCATATTGAGCTACTTGTGGGAGATATTATCAGCTGTACCTTGGGTATTATTGAGCAAACAAAACCTCTTTTGCATGCACATTTCCATTTGGCGTTTCCTCTCTTATGTAATTAATTTTTAGATTAAAAAATATTTTACCTAGCATACTTATCGCTGCCTAACACAGAAATAATTTGGAGCTGGTATCTGAGTTTAGTTAATGTAGTTCTGTTTCTTGGGAAATACATTTTGTAAAATTTGTTCTCTGAAACCATATTTATCACCTTCTGCCCAAGAGTTGAGGAACGATAGAAAGAAAATATTAAGAGTGTTTCACATGCATATGAGAACAAGTCTAGCTGTACTTTTTTCTTACTGAACCTCTTCTCATGAGAAAGAGAACGCTTGCTGAAATAACTGTGTCGCTACAAACATATTTGAATCCTTTACGCATGTCCTTTTTAGTAGGTAGACAGTGTGGAGGTAAGAGGAAGGGATCACACCTATCAACCTATAAAAGGCAACAACAAATTTAAAGCTTACAATATTGAAGGACAAGAATTAAGGATCATGTTTCCCAGGCATTTTTTTTTTTTTTTCATTGTGCATTTCAATGCCTCTATAAGCTAAAACTTGTTCCCTTTAAAAGAGAGGCTGCTATAATCAGTAACATGATGGATTCATAATTTGCCTTTCAATCAGTTATACACGGTGCCATCAAGAAAGGTGCTCTTTCATTTAAGTAGTCATCTACGTTCTTTGTGAAATGTGTTTACTCATAAATATGTAATCCACTGGTGTATTGTTCTATGTATCTCTCTCAAGCACCTGGTCCACCGAGATAACCACTTATTTCTGTTACCATCTGTGATAATTGTAACAGTAGAGCTTTAGTGGAAGAGATTTATGCTATAAAGCTGAAGGTCCAGTGTTCAGATGCAGTGATGACTCAGTGATGACTGAGAAGAGGCATAAATCTACTTGTATAAACCCCAAACCAACAAAAGAGGAGGTATGCATTTAAATCTGAGGCAGTGCACGTTGAAAAAACAGCTGTTAAAAATATATAATTAAGAGTATGAAAATATAAAATCACAAATATTAGAAACGGGGTTATGTTCACTAAATTAATTCTGTCCCATTCTATTATGATGCCATGTTTTACTTCATGAAAGCTAATAATACCTTGTTTCTAAAACAGCAGTTTTTAATGTAGATTACACTCATATCATAAAAAAAAAAGCTACTGACATTTTTTTCTTAATAGTCACAAAGATAATCCTTGCATTCATTTGGGACTCTACGGGTTCTTAATTATTCTATTTAGCCAACAACCAGGTGCTCCTGCAGCCTATTTATTCTATTCTGTGCATGTGTAAGCTTCTCTGACAAATAAAAAAATGTACCTAGCTAGTTCTTTTCCTACACAGCATACTAATAAGCTATGAATCAACAGATCTCACCTAAATCAAATTTCAAATGACCAGTGGCATCACATTTGTTTTACCTCAGCATTCAATACAATCAATGTATTTTTCAGTAATTTGTA
This sequence comes from Melanocharis versteri, assembly GCA_013397845.1. NCBI lineage: Eukaryota > Metazoa > Chordata > Aves > Passeriformes > Melanocharitidae > Melanocharis > Melanocharis versteri. The sequence continues at coordinate 1,680,672 of VZTG01002138.1, read as the reverse complement.
ATATTCCATAATTTTGTAGATGAGCAATAGTTTTGTTGAGTTTCTTTTCAACCATTGCACTTATTTTTAGCTACATTAAATGCTGCAGCTTCTTACATGTCTATAACTACGTAGCTAGCAGGTAACTGCTTACCCCAAGGAAGTAAAATAGTTTGAAGTATCTTGATCCTTATACAAAAAAAAAAAAAAAACAAAACAAAAAACCAGCTATTTTTCCTTTTCCTTTTGTGGTGTTTATGAAATAATTTCAAAAGTGCAGTAAAGTCCATGTAAGAATATAAAATTTATTAAGATATAGACAATACTAGTTAAGTCAATCACCATTTGTTGGTGTTAGGAGAGACACAAACAGCTCTGATGAATTGTTTGATACATGTGATAAATTTTAGATTAATCTCATTATTTCTTTTTTAAGGAATATCTCCTTTCCTTGAGATAGCTAAGCAATTGTTTTGTTTATCATCCCAGTTAATGCTGATAATTCTGAGGATTTGCAGCCAATGGAACAGATGATAAAATAAAAACAAGAAATTTCTTTGAACTAATATTTATATAACCAGCAGATATGTATAACTGATATGTATAACAGATATGTATAACCAAAGCTTTCCAAAAACTGCTTGCAAATTTTCTAAGCCATTACAACAGCAACTTCTGAAGAATCCTTCTAATGATTGGAAAAGTCTGCTTCCTGAAGGACTGACACAGAGTTTAAAAAAATACTCCAGCTTAGCCTTCGTCCCTCACTATAAATTTTTTGTAGGAGGAACTGCATAAACACGCAAAAAACACCCCCAAAACCAAAACCAGAACCAACATCAACCAACCAACCAAAAAACAACAACAACAGAAAAACCCTCAACCTGTCTGGACTGTTGCTTACCATATGTCATCTCTACTGGGAAAGTATATATATCAGGAAGAAGAAGAGAAGATGCAATATTGAAGCTGGAACCCTAAGAATGAAAAAATAGCAGAAACTTATCTGAAAAATACTCACAAAAGTAGGTGAATTCTAAAAGACTCCCCAGTGGATGCTGGTCCCAAAGGAAAGAGCGAATGGATTCTGGTCTAGTGGAAGGTGCCCCTGCCCAGGTTCAAGGGATCTGTGAGGTCCCTTCCAAACCAAACCACCCAAGAATTCTACAATTCTCTGATTCTTTGAAGGAGGTTTTACATGAAGAAGTGAATGCAGACCTACAGTTCCTGGCAGAGACAGTCCTTGTTTGTGAAAAATTAGTGTAAAATTTGAAAGACATTACAAAATCAGAACAATTAAACATATTATTTCCAGTAGGACCATATTTGGGATATTCCAATACAGCAATTTGCACCCATGTGCATGGAGAAGCAAAGTGTTGTGCCTTCAGAAGCTTCAGGGAGCACAGCTCCACTCTTCAAATAGGGGAGGGCTGTGTGCTGAGCACACAGGATGCACAGATATATTGAAGCTGTTGGGTCCTGGACCTCCCCCACTCCTGGGTGTTGGGCTCCCTGGGCACAGGATCAATTTAGATTTTTTTTTATTATTTTTTTCTAACAGATAATGACATGGATAATTTTTCATCATTTCCTTGGCTCATTTCCTTGGCTATTTATTTACAGAAGTGTAACTTAGAAAGGATTGTTAAGAGTATGACACATTCACAGGGGAAGTAAAGATATTTGGCCATAATGGCTGTAACATTTGGTTTCTACTTGGCAAAGTATAGACAGTGCTGTCTTCAGACAACTGGCCCCAGATGGACAGCTTTTTGGAGAAGGAAAACAGTCGTGGGTGGAAAAAGCAACACTTGTTGGATGATTGCATTTCTGGGTAAGGCATTCCCTTTTTAGCGGAGAGAGGGCTCTGTTTCAATCCTCTCCTCTAAACTAGAGAGGTCAGATATTTAAATATGTCCCACCGTCTAAAGGGTTTCCCTAGCCATTGTTTTGGGAGATGTGAGGAGGAAGGAAAGCTGCCTCCTTTCAGCTTCTGATGGACAAGTGAGTGTTCTTTAAAACACTGTGTTTGTTTCTACATTTTTCCATAATTTAAAGAATCAAGCAAAAATAGAATGGTTTAATTTTTAAGCAAATTAAGTATGTCTTGATTCAAACCAAGTGCTTGACTTCAGTGAAAATGATTGCAAAACTTTATTTCGAGATGATGGAAACCTAGTAATTTATCTATTCTTCAATTTCCTGGTCTTGCCATTGAATTGAGAAGACAGACAAATGCACACATACATACACTTCCTTGAGAAGACTTAAACTAGAATCTAGCAGTGCTCAACAATAGATAAGTTTCTAAAGACTATGCCATGCCAGCTGCATATGTTCAATTTCTTTACCTTTCAGTACAAAGAAAGCAAAGCACAGTAATTTTCTCTCCTAAAAATGCCTGTGTATCTAAGAAAAACTTGAGCAGATAACACTTATTACTGACTCTAGGATTCACTGATTACAGCAAAGATCAGAAAAAGGAAATAGGAAATAAAAGCAGTCATTATTAATAGTATGGATTTTATGTTTAAAAACATACAAAACTTTTAAGAACCTTATATTTTCTTTTTTTATCTGCTTGGATGAAAGGCACCCTGTGTTACCAAGCTTGAACTCTTTTGAAGTACACTGAAGGCATAAATCTTGGACAGATTACACATCTGTAGCTCACAAATCCCTGAATGTATGAGTACAGCTACTGTCTGAAACTAGAATTCTCCTTTCTTTTTGTAATTGTCTTCTGAAGCAGATTATGTACCACTAGGAGTTTTCTTTTTTTCTTTCTTTCTTTCTTTCCTTCTTTCTTTCCTTCCTTCCTTCCTTCCTTTCTTTCTGCCTTCCTTCCTTCCTTTCTTTCTGCCTTCCTTCCTTCCTTTCTTTCTGCCTTCCTTCCTTCCTTTCTTTCTGCCTTCCTTCCTTCCTTTCTTTCTGCCTTCCTTCCTTCCTTTCTTTCTGCCTTCCTTCCTTCCTTTCTTTCTGCCTTCCTTCCTTCCTTTCTTTCTTCCTTCCTTCCTTCCGCCTGCCTGCCTGTCTTTCTGCCGCCTTCCTTTTTTAATGGCACAGTGAAAAAAACTATTAAATATGATGACCAACTTGAAGACTGATCTCCAAAAAAATTAAATATTTTTTATCAGAGATTCTTGGTCGCAAGAAGTAATGAGGGTAAAGGAACAGTGAATGTAATACTAGCAAGTGACTAAGTTTCAGAATACTGCCACTTTCAGAAAATACTTCATTATTACTAGTGGAGTGTGTTTTTCAGAAGATATGCCAACATACTAAGGACTACTTTCAATGGCTTTTACAAGTGTTGGTGTCTAAGATAATGAAGATCTTTATTTAGCCTTTGCATAGGCTCTGTTAGTATATTGCAGGTGACATAACAAAGAAAAGTGTCTTGGAAATATTCACGTCTTACGTCATAATCTAAATCTCACTGAAGAATAGAAGGTTAGTCATGGAAGATACTGATCTTGAGATAGAATTCTGTAAGTGGCATGGACTCTAACAGGAGAGCTGCATTGTGTAGGAGTTGTTCATAGTGATTCTGTTTTTATCTTTCACAGAAGTATAGATAATTCCATAATTTCATCTGAATTTAATGAAATATATATAAGAACTTGTATTGCATGTGGCTGATTGGTTCAGGAGGTAAGACTCGTAAGAAGAAAAAAATTTCCCATTTGGCCTTCTTTTTGGAGTGGCAGTCATACTCAAATTAAGACAGAAGATGCATGGCCAATGCTAATCAGAAGCAGCATTAATACCAGCAGTTTCTGGTATAAGTACTCCCTTATACATTATTTAATCAAAGATTTATGCTACAACATTTTGTCTTGCAGGATTACCAGTAGCTGGTTTTCTTTAATTACAGAATAATTATGACCGGAAAATCCCCAGTCATACATCTCTGTCCAACTCTTTTTAACTACCATAGAATATGGGTTTGGCTTCTTTGTTTCTGTTTTTTTTTTTCTTTTTTTCTTTTTTCTATTTTTTTTTTTCCCCCTCACAACAGATGCTTTTTTGATAAGTCAAAATTACTTTTCTCATATCTGGAGCCAGAATAATAAAATCCATGCACTAGCTTTGGAGTTTTAAAAAATAGTTATTACAGACTTGTTGAATTAGGGAGAGATAAATGAAACAACATATGCACACGTAACAAAGAGCACACTCACAGCCCTGGTTGATATGAAAAGTTATGATAACTCAGATGACCATATTTAGGCAGAATCCATAAAAGAACTCAGAATCCTAAGTATCATCAAACCATCTTTGTAGATTCTCCTGTTAAATAAACAGATTTTTTCAACCACCTACAACCCATAGGAAATACCACTACTTATCAAATAATTCACAGGAATCTGTACCTTTCAAGACATGACCAGAACTGCTTAGGCTGATTGCTGCACACAAACTGGGCATTCATCTTATACTAAAGAGCCAGATTTTTAAGAGAAAAATTCATAATTGCACATGTACAATATTTTCCCGGGGAGTGGGAGGTGGCAGTGAAAATTGCAGTGCTTTGAAATTGCCTCACCACGGATTCAGATAGCTCCTCCAACTTGTGCATTTGGCAAGAAGTAAACCATGAAATGTGAACCTTCACAAGTATTCTTTGACCTACTGAATATTTATTATCCTAGAAAACGGAATAATTTAAAGGGATAATTCTGTTCCACCAAAACCTTTGCATTCTGATAGAGCATTTACCTCGGAGGGAAAAGAAATCTAAAATTCTCTCAGAAAATTTAATCCAGTGCTGTCCCACTTGGGTGACTACTCTTACAGCTGTATTACAGCATCAAAGGAGACAGGAGCACTGCTTTTCATTTCCGTATGATTCTAATATAAATTCTGTTGCTTACTTGTCGAACTGCCAGAGCAGATAACCCATGGGGAGCTGCACAACAAAAGGCTAAACACCTATGTCAGGAGAAAGGATGGTTCTCTAAGTTTACTCCCCTTCTTATTTCTTATTTGGCTACAAATATGGAAAGGATCCATATTTCTTTTATAAAGACAACCTTCTACAAGGAATAGGTCAGATAAAACACTACAAGGAGAAGAAAGTGATTCTTCCCTTGGGACACAGACATGGGAGATAACACTTGATGAAGCAGACACAGAAGGGATTGTCATAGTGAGACACTGAGGAGCAGGGAATAGGCAGCTGAGTCTCAAAGGAGACTAAAGCTGTGTAAGAATTAAAAGGAGCAGCATAAGGCTTATTGTAACCTTGAAAGCTACTGAGCATACTGAAACCTTCCTGTAAGGTTTTCAGGAGAAAGGACAGATTTTCTCACATGAACTGCTTATATTTCCAGTCTCTCTGACCAGTGAGTGGATTTTCTAGCCTTAGAAACTTGACTTGTTTTTCTAACATTCTGCTGAAAACTGATTTTTGTTTAACCCTGTTTTTCTTTTTTAATCTAGTCTGAGGAATACACAAATGTAGACAAAGCCAACTCCCTGCTCTGACTGACCCCGGCTTCTATCAGACACATCTATAACAGCTCTTCCCTCAGAATACTGTGGTTTTCAGTTCCATTCTAATTTTCATGTACTTTTTAGCAGGTCTTGACACTTCATTTGATGTTTGTATTTCTCCAGACAAGAAAGAGAAAATGGGGGATAAATACACTGCTAATACACAGGAGAATCACCTAACAACTGCTGTGGTTTAAGTTAAATATGGTTTAACTCATAGAGAGAGCAGACGCTGGTAAGGAAGCCATCTTTTATGGTAGAAAGCTCCACAAATGGTGCAGATACTGATTTTCCCCTGAGTGCTTTTGTTAATGGATATGATATGCCACTTTTGTTTCTATTGTGTAGTTTCTGACACCACAAAAATTCCTGTTGGTTTTGGGGTAATTTTTTGCATTAAATGTTGCTCAACATGATCCTGTAAAATGAATGTCCAACTTCCTGAATACAATTAATATTTAATAAAATGGATGCAAATTCTGTCTGATTGTTATTCAGATGTATAATGGTCAAAATCCTTCCACACTTACAATATCTGTATAAAATTCATTGAAAGCTGCAACACCTGACATATAAAAATTAAGAAAACAATTTAAAAGGGGGAGAAAACAATCTTTTTATGAGTAATTTATCTTTTTGTTGCCACAGTTACAATACCATCAGCTACCTGATACTGCTGTAGTATTTACACACAGGTTTTATTGTGCACCTGCTTTAACCACGCAAAACTACAATGTAATTACATAGAGACATTCCAACATTCTTTTTCAAAGGATCATAAATGGCTTGGGTTGGAAGAGACCTTGAAGATCATTTAATTCCAACCCCCTATCCATGGCCAGGCACGTCACTCACTAGATCAGGTTGCTCAGGGCCCCATCCAATCTGGTCTTGAACTCTCCCAGATATGGAGCATTCACAACTTCTCTGGACAACCTGTTGCAGTGCCTTACTACCCTCTAAGTAAAGAATTTATTCCTGAGATCTAATCTAAGTCTTTCCTCTTTTAGTTTAAAGCTGTTCCCCTTTGTCCCATCAGTGTCTGCCCCTGTAAAAAGTTTCTGTCCTTTTTATAAGCACCCTTTAAGTACTGAAAGGGCACAATGAGGTCTCACTGGAGCCCTCCTTTCTCCAGGCTGAACAAGCTCAACTCTCTCAGACTGTCTTTGTAGGAGGTGCTCCATACCTGATCTTCTTAGTAGGCATCCTTTGGATCTGTTCTAACAAGCCTACATCTTTCTTGTGCTGAGCACCCCAGAGCTGGATGGAGAACTACATGGGAAAGGTAGAGGGGCAGAATCACATCCTTTGACCTGCTAGCCACTCCTCTTTTGATGCAACCCAGGGTGTGGTTGGCTTTCTGGGCTGGAAGTGCACATTGTTTGCTCATACACAGTTTTTCATCCACAAGAACCTCCCCAAGTTCTTATCTGCAAGGCAGTTCTCAATGACTTCTTCTCCCAGTCTGTAGTCATGCCTGGGATTGCCCTGACCCAGGCGCAGCACCTTGGTATTTGGACTTCTTGAATCTTATGATGTTCGTGTGGCCCCACTTCTCAAGTTTGTCCAGGTTCCTCTGGATCACATCCTCTCCTTCTGGTGCATCAGCCACACCAGTCAGCTTGGTGTCATCTGCAAACTTGCTGAGGGTGGACTTGATCTCACTGTTTGTGTCACTGATAAAGAAATGAAAGAGCACTGGCCCCAAGACGGGTGCCCTGAGGGACTCCATTCATCACCAGTCTCCACCTGGATGTGGAGTTATTGACCACAACTCTCTGGCTCTCCATCCAATTCCTTATCCATTGAATAGTCCACCCTAAAAAATCCATGTCTCTCCAATCTGAAGATAAGGATGTTGTTCGGAACTGTGTCAAAGGCCTTACAGAAATCTAGGCAGATGACATGAGTTGGTCTTCCTTTGACCATTGCTGTGACTCCACCACAGCAGAGCACCAGAGTGGGCAGGCATGTTTGGCCCTTAGTCAAGCCATGCTGGATGTCTTGGATCATCTCCTTGTCTTGCATATATTTCAACACTTCCATGACTATCTGTTCCATGATTTTCTTAGATGGAGAAGTGAAGCTCCCCAGTCTGTAATTCTCTGGGTATTCTTTTCTCCCCTCTGTAAAATAGGAGTGATGTTTCCTTTCTTCTATCCACCAGGGACTTTGCCTGACTGAAATGACTTTTCAAATAGCATGGAAAGTGGCATGGCAACAGCATCAGCCAGTTCCATTAGGACCCTGGGATGCATGTCATCAGGCCCCACATCAGGCCCCACAGACATTTTGTTGGATAGGTTAGAAATTTAGGTCAAAATCACAACTCTGTAAAATTAGCAGATCATTTTTAAGCTGAAACAGTTCCTAGTGCTGTATCTCAATCAGGGAAAAATAAAAAATAGAAGAATAAAAACCACCTCCCCAAATCCCACCCAGTTAATTTTAAGATCCAGTTCAATGACTCATAAAAAGGTCAGTATAATGTTGTTGCCTGTGATAGCACAATATTGAATTTGATGACCCTGGTGGGCTTTTGCAGTCCTGTGATCTGACAGAATGAAAAGAGCTGATAAGGAATCAAAAATGTATACATCAGGGAGACCTGGCTTCTAAATGTTATATGTTTTTCAGACAAAGAATTATAAGTGTATACTTAATGGAAATGACTGAAAATCCTCTTTGCGTTTTTTTTTTTCCCATAAATGTCAGACAAAGAAAGAGAGGTTTGTTTACATAAGTTTCAATGCTGTTTCAGGCTCAAAATTCAGAGGAGAAGAAAAGAGAGAAAGAGCAGTGGGAATAGAGAGAGGGAAAAAGAAAGAAGACAATAATGAATTTCAAGAATGAATTCCTTTGATTACAGAAGTTCAATGATTTCTAAAAAATCTTTTTGATTATTTTTTAACTAAGTCTGCACTGCAGAAGAAAAATTGGAAGGCATAAATCTCACTTCCATGACAGAATTCTTGTTCAACTGGCAGAAAAAATCTTTGCTTTAAAATAAAATAATACTCCTCTTGGAGACAAAGCCGAAATTTTACCCTTCTCATATTCATATTATGGGCATGCCAACTACTTACTCTGAAATGGTCTAATGCCTGATATTGCAATATCTTGCACCTTTTGGTTAATCTACACATTGCAAACCAATTTAAAAACTAAAAAATTAAAAACTCTCGAGAAGAGGTTGTGTATTGCATTCAGCTTGGCCACAAAAAAAATGACCTTACAGGAGTAATTCCAGCTATTCCAAAACTTCTGAATATCTAATATCTTGTTGATATATTTGGGTAGTCACCCTCAGGCCTTTGTCTCGGACATTTATACTCCATGAAAACTATGACCAACTAAAAATTACAGTATTTTGCAGCCAGTTCATATTCAATGGCCCATACAATTAATTACTGGAATCAAGCAAGTTAACTTACAGAAGAAGAAAATCTGCATTTGGACAGAAAATCAATCATTTTCATGTTCAGTTATTGGAACAGCAATTGTGACTGCAATAATTACAATAGGAATATAGCATATATACATCCTGTGTTTTAGATTCCAGGATTTCAGAAAGTTTAGCAGAAGCTGCCAATTAAAGCAGAGAATGTTTGCTTGTCCTTTTCCCTCATTGTCAGCATACAGTCCTGTAACATAAATTTTATGCTGCTAACTGCATAAAGATGTAGTTAGGGAGAATTAAATATATATTAAAAAGTGTCAGATAGCATTAGAAATACTGTCTTCATTATATGTTTTAAATAGGTACTCTTGATATAGACACGTATGCACACTACTGTTTTCTCTTCAGCCACAGCTTCAGTCTCTTCTTCCACTCTGTCAGAACAGCCTTCATTACAAGTAGTCCTGAACTGTATATTATTACATATAGGCCATTTAAGCCTTTAGCTTCTACTGTGTGAATTTTGTCTTGTGGTGAGCTTTGCTAAGATCTTCTGCAATTCATTCAAGTTTTCCTAGAGAACAGAAGGGGTAACTGTTAAGGGAAACAATTATTGCTGTCACCAAGGCTTACGTTTGCCTGAAATTGTGTGATAAAGAAGAGAATGGGCAGGAACAACTGATTTTTTCATTCTGTCTAAGGCTATGATATTTTTATAGTGGCACATAAATTCAAAGAATGCTCAAAACCACCATTCAGACTAAAGAAAATAGAAGATACCACAACAGTATTGAAAGCAGATATTTCAACATTCATTCTCACATTTAGAAGATTATGAGAAGTACAGATCAGAATTTAGGATTTCATTTTGTTTCTCAGAATTTTTGCAATAAAAAAAAAAAAAAAAAAATCCGTAAAAATGGGGCTGACATGAATTTCTTCATTTGTGGTGCTACTACATTTTGCTCTCAGTTAATTTTTTTTTCATCAGGAACCTGAAATCTCAACATACAAAATCTTCCATTATGTGGAAGGAAATAGAAAGGACCAGCAATAACAGGAGAGACTTGCAGACAAGATGAAAATAGGGTGAGTATAGGGAAAAATATGACAAAATGACAGCATCTCTCTGTGGTTGCAAGCAAAAAGTATCAGACAAACAGTCAGCCATTAGATGGAGAGGGAAAAACTGAAAGAGGCCTAAATTATAAGTACCTTGGGAGAAATACTATCAACATTTTGAGTCTTCATTCAAGATAAATCTATTCTTCAATTCAGTCATTTTGGAAAGAAACTGATCTCACACACAAATTTGGACTTCAAATCCAAAATTATTCATTAGCCAACTAAAAAGCCTTAACAAAAAAATAAGCTTTTTAAACCAAATTAAAAAGTCAACATATTCATGTTTCTCATCAAGAAGTTCTAGACAGAGATCCAAGACTGTGTTCCAGACCTCTCTTGATGGTAGCTCTCCTACACCAGTGAGGTTGTTTGAAAAGTGAATGCTGAACCCAGGGGGTGGTGGTCAGTGACACAGAATCTAGTTGGAGGCCAGTAGCCAGCAGTGTGCCCCCAGCCTATATACCAGGTTTAGTCCTGCTGAACATCTTCATTACTGACCTGGATGGTGGCGTAGGATGCAGCCTCAGCAAGTTTGCAGACATCAAAAAACTGGGGGGGGAGTGGCTGATATGCCAGAGGGTCATTCTGCCATCCAGGTGGACCACAGCAAGCTGGAGAAATGGTCTGACAGGAAGCTCATGAAGTTCAGCAAGAGGAAATGCAAATTTTTACTCCTTGAGGGGAAAAACTCCATGTACCAGTATATGCTGGGGGGGCACACAGATTGAAAACAGCTTTTCAGAAAAGTGTTAATTCAATATAAAACAAGATTCATTTCAGTAGAGCTTAGTGATGTGCTGTGTAAGAAGACTGAGGAATAAAACAATTAAAAAACATCAGGATGTACTACTTTCATTTCTGCCCCTTACACTGGCCAACATTTAAACAGTGTTTTAGAAAGAAACAGCGCAGAAATAGAAAGAAAGTGCATCATTATTCCCATGTAATATAGCATGTAGATAAAAGAGCAGCCCCAAATGGATTGATATCAGCAAGTCTAAATAGCAACAAAAACACTGTTAATGACTGTTTTTTATAAATAAAAAGTTATAATACTCCTGATTTGTGACAGTGAAGTTGGTTAGTCTCTTTTCATGCAAAGGCCCCTCATACAGTAATGAATAAGGAGGTTTACGTGTTAGCTATGAATGAGAAAAGATAAGCTGTATCAAAGCAATTATATTATGACAGAAAGCTTTTTCTTACTCAGTCTTTTTTGGCTTTTTTTAAGACCACCCACCCAGTTTATAAAGCAGCACTTTCAACAAGAGTTATATAGTGAAATACTACTGAAACCAAGACACCTGTTCTCCATTGCTTTAAAGTAAGTTTTTAAAGTAAGGTGACAACATACCTAGGCCTTCAGCAGATCTTTAATTGGCCACTTTCTAATACTTATAAAACAGATTAAAATACTGCCTGCCAATAATTGAAAATATTTCTTTTAAATTTGTATAAATACTAAAAAAAAATGCACAGGGTGCTTTTGGAGCACTGTAATTCTCATCTCTGTGCTGTAAAAAATGACATCATTAGGGTAGAGACAAAAGCAGTGAAAGTGCTGAAAGGTTTAGGAAACATGAAGTATGAAGAGAGGTTGAGAGTAAGGAAGTTTTACAGTCTACAGAGGAGACAAGTAAGAGGTGATTAAAATAAAAGTACCTTCCAGGAATTATCAAAAAAGAAAAAAAAAAAAAAAAAAAAAAAAAGGCAGTTTTAGCTTAATTTGTCCTTGTAAGAAATAGAATAAGTAAAGGCCTGAAATTAAGAAAATGGAGACCAAAAAGAAAAAAAAGCACTGTAAAACAGTTAAATCAATTAGATAGCAGAATAACCTGCCAAAACAGCTATTATCACCAGAAGCATTCAAGGCATACCACAGAAGGAACCTATAAAAAAAAAGTTTCAAGTACAATTGAAAGTACAGATGACCAAATCAGTTATTTCTAAATCTAATATCTATTATTTAAGATAATACAAGAAGATAAAACACCAGCAGTAGAAATAGTAATGCACACCGGTAGAGTTGCCCTTCAAAAGGAATATTTTCATATGTAATTTGTATGTTTTTTAAGCAACATGGTTGTCATAAATTTGGGGTATCAATACCCACAGTGTTTGGGATACTTTGCAGGACCTTTTTTTTTCTTTTTTTTTTTCTTTTTTTTTTTTTTTTAAATTCTAAATAAATTTCTCAAAAATACATTTATAGTGATTAGTTAGCAACCTAGATTAATAACTTGTTTAGGCTGATGTTTAAAAATGTCATTGCCTCAAATATTCTTGCAAGTTTTAGGAGGTTTAATGTTGAACATAATGATCTATTAGCTCTGTGTTCAAGCCCATATTTTCAACTTGATGTACAATTCCAGTACTTAAAAATACTAATTTAACAAAGTTAACATATTATTATTCTGAGAAAAATGTCTCCCTAAAGCATGAGGACTTTGCCATTAATTTTATCTTCCTAATTTTTTTTTAAATTTTACTTTATTTTTCCTTCTTTTTTCAACCTTTCTCAGACTATCAAATTGAGAAATCTCACTCTATTTTCGGAAAATCCTTGCAAGACATCTTGATGGGTATAGGCAACTTCTTTCAAAGTAATGGACAGTGTGGATTCTGTTAATGGGAGATCTATGCTCCATCAATGCACAATTTCCATGCAAATCACAAAGAATCAGTGGCATGCTCCTTCACTATTCTGGGCCTCAGATTAGTTAGTGGTTAAGAAAACCAGTGTCACCACCTGCACCACCACCACCAAAAGCCCCATAAACCCTCGTTTACTTAAATTCACACAAAATGCAGAACAGGACATGAAAAAGACCACCTTGACACAACAAATCATCATTCAATATTATGCTTTCCCTGTCTGCACAGAACAAAACTTGATGTTTTTTAAAAGGTCTATTATAAGTTAATTTTTGCTCAAAATTTCCAGCACTTTATATCAGTTTAAGCATTTTTGTGCAGTCCTAAAAGGTTCAAAATTTTTTGGAAGAAATACGGAAGTTAAGGAATTTTGGTACAACAGAATACAAAACTATGGGCAATTTTCAGCTGACATTTTCCTAGGAAATTGCTGATCTCACCTCCTCAACACCAGGTGTGATATCTGATAATCTTATTCCTTTGAGATTGCCTGAGAACCTTATTTTAATTTTTAAGAAGTATTTACATATATTTTAAACAGAAGATATTAAGAAAAATACCCTAATTAAATACAATAATTAAGCAACAGGCATAATACATGAAATATAATCTAGTCCTTGGATTTAATCAGTAAATTAGTTTCCTTTAAATAATAGCATAAGAGAACCAGTAGTCTTTATTTATGTGTCTTCATAGGAATTTTGGTTGCAGTTCAGATATTTCACAGAACATTTTTGAGAATTTCCCCTTCTCCCACCTCATGAAGAAAAGAAATTGCTAGTTGCATAATAAATCTAGATCCAATTATGTTCTCATTATACATTTTTGTAAAATAAATTGAAATTCATGGATGTATACTTAATGCCATGCACTCATCGTTTTAGATACACAGAACAGCTGGAGGTTGGGAGCTGACAGAGAATGTACAATAGTTCTTCCTCACATAGTATATCCATTTATTTTATACTGGTGAGTATTCTTCTAGACTGGTCAATCGTTTTGAAGATGAGTGTGTTAGAAAAGGGATGCTTTATAGAGGTCCCCACAGTATTTTTCTACAAGTGTCTCTTACAACCCAAAGCAAAAGGAGATAAGCAAATAAACAAAACCAAAACTAAACCAAACCAAACCAAACCAAACATCCCCAGAACCCAAAAAAACCGAACCCCACAAACAAAACCAAACTCAGCCTCTCGCAAAGGCAGAATATGGTAAATTGAGCCAGGAAAAGAAGCTAAAGAGTTTATCTCAACAATTCTAGGAGAAAGCATGGTGTAACAATAATGAAGGATCTGAATGGAAGATTTACCTTCTGACCGAATCTCAAAATTTCCAGTTCTAGCATTACCTATTGTGATTTTAGTGCTATTGCGGAGGATTTAATCTTGTGTCAGAGACCAAAACTTAGTCCACAGAAAATTTCACATTTTGTGAAAATTCAAACTTTTTAGAGAAATTCTCATTTTGTATGGCAGAGCTGACAAGCAGGATTGACTTTTTCTTGAAGATGCTAGGAAACAATCTAGCTTCTCTAGAATTAACACGGTAATTCAGTCTATATGACTATGTCCTTAAATTTGCTCCACCATTTCATGTACTTCGGAATCCTAGCTTCTGCGTAATTTTCTAAACACGCTTTACTGTTGCATTGAGTCATATTATTGGTTCACATTAAAAAAA
>VZTG01002138.1:1625855-1666282 GCA_013397845.1 Melanocharis versteri | reverse complement strand
ATCTGTATTCCAGAGTACATTTTGCATCTGAGAATTTGTCCGCAGTGCTCAGATGTTTGGAACAACTGGTTTAATTATAGAATTCTTATTGCATTTATACAGTGGCAGAATTTAATCCTTTTTTAATTCACTGCCCTAACAGCTTTTATAAACAGAAAGTTCAGGAAGGAAAAGGATTTCCTGAAAAAGTAATTTATATGGCTATTTCATATCAATTTTAATAGATTAAGTTCTTATACATATAAGAAAAATTAGGTAGGAAGAGATGAAGTAACATACTTAAATTAACAAAGCAGCAAACTAGATCAGTATTGATTTATTTACTTGTAAGTGTGTGGCTTTGTTCCCCTTCACTTTCATTGCTTGAGAGCATGATGGTCTATTTTGCCTTGCAGATTTGAGAAAGCATCAATTTCTTTAAAATGCATTTTCTGCCACTACATTATAGCTGCCATTTCTGGTTCACGCACTGATTGCTTTATCTCACCAAGAGTTGATAAAAGGCATCATAGCTACCTATTTCTGGGAAGAAAAAAAAAAAAGTACTTTCATTGTTGCTGTGGAGAAGGGAATATAAAACATGTTTGAATGTGTGACTCAAAATGTGTACATACTGTGTATTTAAGTCATCTGCTCCTGCATTCCTTAGTATTTTATCCTGCATTACTTCTCGGAGTTAAATGAAATGAACTGTTTGGTTGGAATACAATTTTAAATTTAATAAACACTGACCAGATTCCTTAGGAAGCAACAATAATATTTCTGGGTTAGTATATTGCTATCTGCCTCAAACTGGTCAGTGGAAGAACACCTAAAGTGCTGATTGGCCAGTGCTGACAATGAACTTATTAAAAGACTCATGGATAAGAACAAACTAGCTGGTTTTCATTAATGTAGATATTGATACAGACAGAGGGTGAAATTATGCTGAGGTAAGGAAATATGTAGCAATATGTGTGGTTGTACTGACTGACTCTCCTTGACAGTGGGTTGTTTTGGTCTCTCTCACACACACACAGAGCCCAGAGAATCAATCTTTTGCTGGAGAGTCCTCTACCTAGAGAAGTCCTGTTTGCCAGGTCTTTTATTTTAGGGAAAGAGGTTACATAGCATTCACAACAGGCTCTTTATAGCAATAAAAATACATTAAAACACAATTAAAAATTAAAATGGAGGCTTTCCTTCATGAAAAGATGTTGAAGCAAGCTGATATAAATAACAATGCTAAAGGATAATCCCTGCTATGCTTGCATACTTCTTTTGTGTATACTGCCACATATTTATGAGTACTTCATGAAACAGAAGACAGGAGAAGGGAACTGACAATTACTTAAGTTGCTTGCAAATTATAAGCCTCCGGGAACTATGTGAAGCTATTGAAGCTGTCTGCGAGTTCTACACAAACTAACAGAGACTTTTTCTACCCAACAGCTTTCTTACCTGACTAATTGTAATTTCTGAATTGTGGAAGGCAAAGAGGTAAAAATCTGTCTGCTCACAGAAAGCTACTTTCAGTGAACTCCATTAAATGAACAGTGATATTTCATATACAATGGGGTAAACAACAGGACAATTTGTCCTCTTGCATTTTGTGTTCCCCTATAGAAATCAACTGAAAGATTAAATTACCCAGAAAGCATTATTTGCATACAAGTCCTTGGCATAAATGTGATGAGTGTTATTTGAACTAAAAGGAAGCGTTTGATTGTGCTTGTTCGAAACACTAGTGTTTAATAATTTAATTTTATTGATCTCATGTTCTTAACAGTTTGCAAATACAACTGTTGTCGAAGGAACCAAACCTATTAGACCCCTGCCTCCAATAGCAGTGCATTAGAGGATTAGAATGTTGGTAAATTCTATTTACACTGTGTATGGAGTGCCCATGGAACAGTCTCAAATCATCAGTTTTCAGAATTTGAATTTAGATCCAGTAAATGTAAGTAATTTTGAAACATTTTTAATCATTAAGAAAATAACTCACAGAAATGCAAACACTACTTGTAGGAAAACTGTAAATCCCTAAAGCTCAGAAACCAGTTCTTTATTTGTATACCCACCTCTACCCATCTACCCCCAAAATAAGAATGGATGTAAGTTGAACCTAAATATCACAAAGAAAGAATACTAAAGATGCATCAGGACTCTCTCACTACTGCAATTACATGGGTAAATTCTCTGCATTATTTCACAAAGAGTAGCAAAACACTGCACTAAGATTTTTTCCCCCTAACAATGTTTTGTAGTCTGAAAATACAAATTAGGTATTTCAGAATTATTAGTTACATTTAAGAAGTGGCTGCAAGGCACGCGCAGGCTGTCAGTAAGTATTTCTTTGTACACATACTCATTACATATAGGGACAGGGATAGTCTTCATTTATCAAAGTCATTGAAAATATGGATAATATAACCCTGAAATGAGGTATAATTGTGATTTTTTTCCTTTTCTTACTTTTAAAACCAAGTACCACTTCTGTGAAGAAAAATCTTGGTAGGAGAAAATTGTGAAGTGCATATCGCATATGAACCACTACACAAATGACATTATTCACAAAGTAAAATCACCCTAGATTGTACTTATAAAATCAGGCATCTGTCTGAATATCATTATAATGTTCTTAAAGCACAGAATTTTTACTGTGATCAGGAAGTAAAGAACTGCCTTTATTTTAATTTATTTTCTCATCTGAAAATAATAAATGTTTACCACTTGAGTATTTTTGCCCTTACATTTTTAAGGCCATTAAAGAACTATGCTTTACATTAAAAAAGAAACCAAAACAAAATCTTAAAATGAAACATTTACAAATCTCAAATTAAAGAGAAAAGAAAGAAATTATTAATCTCATTTAATACAGATTTAAGTGAAGGTTCATAAGTAGTAAGGGAGTTAAGGTTAGCTTTATAAGCAATCATGAGGAAACTCAGATCTTTGTTAACATTTCTTTTTGCCTCAATGGAGCACAGATTCAGTTTTTCCATCCTACAATTTTGTGGTCAATGTCCTACATTTTTAAGATTATCTCATTTCTGATACTTCTTTCTGGCAATATTTATGCCACTGCTTTAAAATGCAAGGCCATCATGCTTTCTCTTAACATTCAGTAAATTTGACAATCAAAATGAAAAATGACTGAGTGTACTTAAAAGACATAAATCATTA
The DNA here is from genome assembly GCA_013397845.1 of Melanocharis versteri. NCBI lineage: Eukaryota > Metazoa > Chordata > Aves > Passeriformes > Melanocharitidae > Melanocharis > Melanocharis versteri. The sequence continues at coordinate 1,663,117 of VZTG01002138.1, read as the reverse complement.
TTGAACCCTTTATGTTCCTATGTCACCAGTTACACCTTTGACGTGAAATTAGGCCTTGGATGTGAAGTGCTGCTAGGACACTTTGCTTAACTAATAACTGTTTAGTTGAAGTCTAAGTGGAAAAATTATATTGGCTCTAATGAGCCAGGAACTGATGACTTGCAGCACTCATATTAAAGTACCACACGTGTCTTTGTAATAGTGGATTTCCTTATTCTTTCAGAAACAGTACCTTCTCTAAAGCATATTGAATAGTATCACATATCTAACCTGAATAAATGCATATGATAGACTTTTATGAGGGCTTTTTTATTATTATGAGGTCTTTTTTATTGCTTTCCTCTTCTCTCCTCTTTTAACCACAGTCTATTTGCCAGCTTCAGGTAAAGAATTTTATGCAACACTTAGACATTGCTGAGTTACTATGAATTCTAATTAACCAAAGGGGTCAACTTTCATTAGAAAGTGCATAAAACTCAGTCCATTAAATTGTCCATTTCAGGCTTGCAGTAATGGCTTATGGTTTTGATTATATTAATTAGTGCACCTTCTGCATTGCCAAACTAAATGGTTATTTTAAGGAAACACAGAGGCTTCCTCTTCTAGCATAGAACTAGTTTACAAGGAAGAAATGGTAGAGGAGATGGGAGATTTAAAATTTATTAAGTTAACTGAAATATAATAGATTAAAAAAATAAAGTCATTGCAAGAGATAAATTATTTTGTCAAAAAAAGATAGCATATCATATCAGCTACAGTTTAGAGAAGAATAATCCCAAGTCATTACTTTTTATAACTTCACTTTGAAATTAGGGACATATGATTTTACTGCCTTTGGTCAGAGAAATCCTTTCAACTGTTCATAACACAAGGTTCAAACTCATATGCTCATATCTTCAATGACTCCTCAAAATACATGGCTTTCTAAACCCTACTTTAGTCTAAAACAGTATTCATTTCTACTTCAGCAGTTGATAGAGTGACACATACCCAGCCATTTTTCTATCCAGCTTAATATTCTACACAAAATGACAAATCCCTTCATGTTGGAGAACATATAAATATAGATTCTCTATATCTCTCAACTCATCCAGTCAACGATCAAATCAAATCAAGAGAAGAAATAGCAGACCTTCACAGACAGATAGTGCTCTGCATGGGACCACTCAGTGAGAGCTGAGTCAGCTCCAGTGGGAAACAGGATTCTAATTCATTACCAGCAAGTTATTTCAATGATGAATGTGGATTTAAAAAGTGAACTGCATCTCAGAAGCCTTACACGAGGACCCATATTTCTCAAAAGGAACAAAAATTGGTGGTTTTTTTTTGTGATAACAACACCAGTCTAGACATGTGCTAGACTTCTGTCAGTCAGAGGCACAAATTTGGCCTCACTTCTTTTCTGGGCAGGTGCAAGAATCCAACATCCAAAAGTTGAATGAACCAGTGGTACTAATAATGGCAGTAATATATCTGATAGCAACCTACCTCTATTCCTTCTATGCCTCCCAACTCTTCTCAGCTAAGCAACAACAGCTTGTCGTGTTAAGGATCTACAACTTTCAGTTATCCACCAGGCCCCTCCTTCCTTCCCTGACCTTCTCATGTCTAAGGCATACACATAACGTGACAGAACACAGGAACTTGAAACGGCATCATCTAAGTTTTAATTGGTCCTCCTAGCTTTTGAAGTTCTTGGTATGGCTTTGTCTCCTTGCTAAGGAGTTAAAGGTCCATACGCAGATGCTAAAGAGGAATGCCAGAGAAGACACATGCCCCTCGCATCTTCCCTTTTTGCCATCAGCACCTTTTCTACCTGGGAACAATGTGTCCCCTTCCTCCATCAGAAATACCACTCAGTGAACACCACTGCTTGGATCAGGTGTCTTGTTCCAAGAAACCCGACATAATCCATAGGGACTGAAACTCTTTGAGAGACTGGTTCAGAGCAGATGTTAGCTTGAGTACACAGGTCTCTCATATGAGAAAGCTGACCTCTCTGAATATGTGGCAACTTGGCCTTCTACATCACCACTCTTTTTTCCCATCTTTCCCTTCGTTCTTTAGCTGACACAACTAGTATTTCATATCTTTGTGTGGGAGTGAGGCAGAGGGTGACAATGCTGAGGTTTTTGCATTGCCACTCTCACAGAAAAAAAAAACAAAAACCTTGGAAACAGAACTTTCTTTTTAGAAAGAATATAAATTTTCCATTGTTTTGCATTACTGCCTACTGTAAGAGCAAAGTTCATAACACAAATTTTCCTTCTTTTCTGTTCTACTGATTTCTGATTATACCTGCTCCTGGCAAAATGTTGCCAAGTGATCAGTACAGGACCGATACAGACAGCAGTAGAGCAAACTTGCTATGCAGTGTCTCAAAGCAGCACTTGTGATGTTTAAAAGATTCAGGGCTTGAAAACAGAATGAGCAAAAAGGGAAGGTACACAGCTGCACAGCTGGACTGCCATTACCTGACCACACTACACTGAACACCAGTCATAAGTACTCCAATATACATAAGGGTGTTTAGTCCCCAGCATGGAAGGGGTTAGATCTCCCTCTTCCTGACTATTCCTACTTTGCCTCTGATAATAAATTCATGCCAGAGTGTATGTGGTATGTGGGGTTTTTTGAGTCCTTCAGTATTGGTCACTGTGTTCAAAGCAGCCACAAAGATACTGTTTGAGAGGCAGAAATTCCATGTCTAAAAATGTGCACCGTTGTTCAAAACACTGTTCTCATCATACACATTATTACTATAAACTTGTTCTGACTACAGGAGTTCATCAGAAATAATGTAGCTGCTTCCTTTTCTTTTTTGTTTGTTTTTGTTTTTTGGGTTTTTTTTGTTTTGTTGTTGTTGTTTTGTTTTTGGGTTTTTTTTGTTTGTTTTTGTTTTTGTTTTTTGGTCAGATTGAAAATAATTATAGAAATCACACATTTTTGATAGAACTCATTAAAATACGTTGATCTTGTAAGGTTTTAAGAAGAGTTTAAATTAGAGCTTATCAGACTGACTGTTTCTGTGAATAATTTCAGTTCTAACACTCTTTTAAAAAAAAAAAAATCAATAATTTTGGTTTAGGTAACTAAAACTGTTTTCAAAAATTTGAACGGGGTTTCAAAGTCTTGAAGAACACTTTGTATACAGAGAACAAGTATCTGTAATTACATCCTGAGCAAAACAGCTTGGGAGTTCTGGATTGTTGAAAAGGCAACAGTTCTTGATAGAAAAAATGAAAACTGGGTGCAAAATTCTCAGCATGACAGTTTTAAAAATATAGTTTTGTATTAACAGCTTTTCATCAATTTTGACAAAATTTTCATAAATTATGAGAGAACATTTCAACAAGATAGAATTAAAGAAAAGAAGAAATTAATGTCTCCTATTTTAAATTTACTTACTAGCAAGCTTTGCTGAATTTGCCATACTAAGACACCAAAGGCCCATATTTAATATATATTACCAAGATATATGGGGAAAAAAAGCCCACAAAAGTAACATGAGATCAGAATGATGCAAACCAAAATGGTGTTTCATTTTATTGTAACAAATAATTGTATGTTTTACAAAATATCTAAATACATGGTAATTCATTTCCTTGTTCTTTGCAAAAAAATATTTCAAGCAAGGTATTTATTTTTATTTAAGATTAAATAAAATCAACTGTTAGAATTTCCTCGAGAAAGAGGAGTTTTTCAGCTGATTTTAAGTTAGACATTATCAAATATTACAGAAAGGAAGTGTACTTTTCTCTGAACTACAGAAATTCAGGTAGGCTCTATTTGATTTATTGCTAGAAGGCTTACCATAACGTTGAATATGATGTTCTTCTTTATGAAATTCTGAGAGTGAAAATCTCTGCCCCTGTAAAGTGATGAAACTCCAGTAAAATGAAACGATTTTTGCTCATCTGTATTTGCACTAGCCAAAACCAGATAATCTAGACTGTTTGTATACTGGTGTAATATAGGTACTTGGAAAGATGTACAGCCATATAGAAAGAAAAGCTAGAAAAGCTTGTTAAAGTTGGAGTTTTTATTGTTGCTGATTTTTGTTGTAGAACACATTTGCATAGTCATTAGTAGAGGTGATACAAGCATTATAACAATTACATCTAAAGCCTTCTTTGATATAGTTTCTCAAAGGCAATTTTGTGTTGATGTCAAGAATCTGTGGAGGTCTGCTTGGTTTCAAACATGTTAGTATTCGGTACTAATAGTAATATAATAGGCCAGTGGCTTTTACTCAAATTCAGATGCACGCTGTCTTTCCAATGTCTGTTTCGTAGACCATTTCAAAGATTTCATATGTGGATAGACCATAAAGCACAGTATGCATGTCCTATCCAGATGATATCCCATTCTTTCATTCTAGGAGGAAACATCTATTCTGACCAATAAAAATGTCCCTTATTTATTACTCCTGTGGTATGAAAGAAACAAAAGGCTACCTTTATGGTAGTGGTGATACCAAACATGATATAAGGTTTATCACATCATGATAGCAAATCAAGTGGGAATAGAAGTTTGGATTAAAAAGAAATGGGTTTTCCCTATTCACTCACATGGACAAGAATACAAAAAATATTGTTGTGGCATTTTGCCTCTGATTTTACATGCTCATCACTCGATCACTTATACCTTCAATAAACTATCATTCGCATGTATTTCCAATGGAATCAAACTCAGTATTTTCTTCTATCAGACACAGATGTGAAATGAATAACCACATTTACTTGCATTTTTTCTATCTCTCATTCTAAAAGGACTTTAATATCTTCCGACTTTAATGGGTATGTATTTACATGAAATAATTTAGATGGAACAAAATATTACATCTCTGAATCAGGTCAGAATTCATCTGAACAATTCACCAAAAAAAGCAAATGCTCAAAATGCCTTGCATACTTTTATATCTTAAAAAAGCCCTACGCTAATATGCAGCAGTCGGCCTTACTCTGACAGTGAAAATAAATTACCAAACTGCAAGAGGAAAAACCAGATGTATTTAAAAGACAAATAGCCATTCTCTCTGAAATTCAAAGCAGTGTGAAATGGAGAAGTCACAGCAGATTAAAAAACAAACGAGAAGCAGAAATTCAGATTGCCATCAAAGATAAAAAAAGTTCTAAGAGAATTGTTCTTCTGTGCTCTTTCAAACTCTTGACACCCTTTGCCTCACAGCAGATGAAAGAATGGCAAAGGATGACTTTTGGAACACTGCAGCAAGGAAAAGAGAAAATGGGATTGTCATTGTCCCCTCAGAACAGGGGTTGAAGACAGTTGGCATAGTTAGCAATGCTTAAAGACAGTGCCACAAATTGGAAGACTGGAATCATGGGCCAATGCCCTAGCTTCCCTCTATTCCACCACTGAACAATAAAGACCACTTTCAAAATACTTGTGCATCTAAATGTAGTCAGTTCACTGTAGCTATAAGACATTCTTTTCCATCTTTGGCCTCAAAACAATCTGGCTGTACATCCTAGCCTCTGGATCCATGCTATATTTCCAAAAAGATTCCAGCCAATGGATTGGATACTGCACAAAAATCATAAAAGCATTCGTTCTAATGATATTTGAGAAGATAGAGAATGACAGCAAGCTAAAAAAACTTTTGCTTTTTAACAGGATAGCTGAATCCTCAGCTGACCACCTTTCAGAGTTAGCTGACAGAAGCCAGCTCACTAGCACGTTGTGGGGTGACAACATAATGCTGAGTCAAGAAGCCCTGTAACAGTACCAAGAGAAAAACAAAGCAAGAAACAAACATGTGGATCAAGGTGCCACAGATTTTCTCTAAAGCACTCCTGGAAATCTTTTCAAAGTTTGAAAGCCTATTATAAATTCTGTGTAACATTTTTATCAGAGATTTCCTAAATTGTTCTCTCAGAGATAACTAAGAGAATGACAGCAGTGGATTGTCATCATAGTCTTGGAGAATTAATCACATCACTGCAAATTAGCCTCCTTTAACTACTTATTCAGAACTGACCTTTAACCAACAGACTGATATTCCTAAGCTTAGTTGTGAATATTTCATTATCTGGTGAATCCCACTAAACCACTAATACTCTCTAAGTACATCAAACTCAACCTTCGTTTTAGTATTCCTTCAAATGTTGCTCCTGGAACTTTTTGCTTCATAATCAGCACTCCCAAAATTTGTCATAAAAGAGTATTACTTATTTATCCAAACATAATAATTCACTTTTCTTTTTTAATTTTGACATGCTATACTCTTCTTTTTGACATTTGTTTATAGCATCCTTCTCAGCCCCCTTCACCTGCCTTGATCATGTAAGGCTAAGTAAGACCATTTGGAATGTCTCCCTCTATTTTCTGTCTGAATAGTTTCCAAACAGAAGATGTAATTTAACAGCGGAGAAGGAGATGTGGATGTGAGTTTATGTGATTAAAATCTCCTACACACACACACATCCCCACACCCACACACACCCACACCCACATGAAGGAGTAGAGAAGCACAGTGCCAGGCAGGGGAGCCCTAATAACCCTTCAGAGAAATGAACTCCAGGGTTTCCCACAGCAATCCCAGGAGAGTCTCAGCCCCATATCAAGATGGCACTAGCCACCACCATGAGCCAACACAGCAGCTCTGGAGGTCACCTTTCTAACTGGGGGGGATCACTGTACAGAAGTATGGGGCACATTATGAGATCACACAGGACATTCTAGGATGGTGAGGGGGAGGAACCAAGGTGGAAAATGGGAGGGAACAAGGTGGATTGAGGAGGAACAAGCATGGACAGAAATAGAGGAATAAGACAATAAAAGGAACATGTAAACAGGTGGTTGGCTGTTCAGCACACATCTGGTCATACCATGCTGTCAACACAGTCTTCTCTGTTCTCTTATTAAATTCCATTTTCAACTCAGGTGTGTTTATATGGGTCTGAATGTCAGCAACTGGAATGAGTGCAGGTGTGAAAGTGTGAGAGATCTGTACCAGCAGCTGAAGGGCCCCTGGGGCCTCATTGGCTCATTTGTCCAGGTGTGACAACTGGGACAATTTGGATCCAGGGGAAGCCACTGGGTAGATTAAGTGTCTGAGCCCAGCTTCAGGAGGGATCCACCTTGTGCATGTGCAGGTATATGCAGGTGTGCGTGAGTCTTTCCCACTACTGAACCTTCCTCATAACCAGGCATTGGGTGGAATGGGATGAGGCCATTGGTGCCATTTGAGCTAGTGTGAGTGCTGAGTGCAGCTGGAACACACACACATATATATACATATATGTGTGTGTGATCTGTGTGTCCAGATATGCATATGTGGGTATATGTGGTATAAGCTTGTGTTTGAATACATGACTATTGTGAATCCTTGCTTTGCAGGAAGGGAGTTGCAGCAACCTCAGCTCTTTCAGATTATGAGGTTCAGTAATCACCTAACCTTGGAGACCACAGTATGTGCTAGCAGATGTGACAAGCACGGTTAAATCATTACAGTAGGTGCACATATGAATTTAGATAGATGTCCAACGAGACAAACTGAGAAGTATAACAATTCTAGAATGGAATACCCAATTGCTTTGTGTCATGCATGACATACTTACGGGTCTTACTCTTCCAGTGTTTCATTTCCTCATGCCAGCAATGCAAAGAGGAGTAAATGTAAACCAAGTGGCCTAAGACTTAAGAGAAAATAGTAGGAAACCCTGGAAAACTGTAGGAAACCCAAACTCTTCTCATTGGTGTAAAGAAAAGGTTTTGAGTGAAAAAAACCTTGTGGCAAGCTTTCATTCTAATAAAATATTCCAGCCTTCAAATTTAAGACACTGATGTCCCAGGCAAATAAAATGTCACTTGTGGAATCTGTCGATAGCAGACTCTATGTAGTGCAGTATTCTATGATATTCTTTAAGGAGCAGAAAGGTCACTAAAGTGCCCTGCTTCTGATCAGCAAGAAGAAGTGGGGATGTCAGTGGGGGACTGGCTGAAGTCTGGCTCCTGCACAGAGGACAAGAGAGGCAGGAGGTGCCCAGGGTTGCCAGCAGCCAGCAGAGAGTCAAACACTGCTGCAAGACAGACACACATTCCAAACAGTTAACAGTTTCTTCTCAATAAAAGAAGAAAGAATACATTAAATTCATGTCAATTGGTAAAACAGATATTATTACAGCCTACATTTCTCGTTTCCTCTCTTCTTTTCATCCTCTCTCAACAACAGGGACTTAATTCCCTGTTTGTGAGGAGACACCAAAGGTCACTGAGCAATCAGTTTGGTCTCGTTTTCCCCGAGTTTGGGATAGAACTGAGGCCAGTGTTTAATTACAGCTCTTTGAAACTGAAGCTGGCTCCCATTGCTAATCAGAGCATGGTAAATGTACTATGCATATACATGAATAGCATCTGCATATGTGCACATATGTATCTAATTCAAGGCAGACAACTACCCTTTGGAAGAAAGACACATTACACAGATACTCTGTGTATATACAGATATACGGGTAGATAAAAAATAAATGGCTTCTCTTTAAGTCCTTAGTTTGAAAAGAATGAATTAATTCAAAAAGAGAGTTACTTTTCAAAGACTTAACACAATACTTCAAATTCTGTTGTCAGAACATAAAATATTTGCTTGTGTCTCATATATCCCTGAACACATAAATAAGTTAATATTTCCTTTTTCTCAGTATGGCAATCTTTCTATTAGAAGTGAAGAGATATTCTCTCTCTAAAGCAACTGATCTTATCAAGCAGTAAGTGAATATAACAGGTATTTATTACCAACTGGATTTTAAAAATACCTTTTTCAGACACTAAAGCTGTGCATATTATGAAGTGAACAAATAGTAATTAATATATGGGATTTTAAAACATTTTAGTTTGCAAGAAAAAACGTCAGTGACAGAATTCCTTGTGGAAGAAAGATTTATTTCAGGGGGAAAAAAAGCCGTATGCATTCTGATTTAGCTTTTCAAAGAATTCAACAAAGCCTGACCCATCTGGGACCCAGTAGTCTGCCTCTAGCTGTGGTAAAAGCTTAGCAAAGTATTGAAGAAGAAACATAAGAATGTTCATATTCTTAAGAACATTGTTTCATGATATTACAACTGAGGTTGCTTTGTACAGGATCATACTACAGGGACACCAGTTTTAATATTCAACTTCTAACAGCTGGCATCTGCTGCTTTAGAGAAAGAGGAACAAATATAATTCTCCTAATTATCTGTATCATTATTCTTCTTACTTCATAAACTACGTCTGCCTCCTGGGTCTGTTTTATACTGATCTCAGTTTCTACCAGTTGTCTGCAAATCATTACCAAACTCTTGTCCTTTTCTTCAGCCTTTGTTCCTTCCTTTTATTTAGGAACCAAACATAACAGGTGAGCATATTTAATGCTGCAGCCATGCCAGGTTTATATGCATTCATCACAAACACATCCTTTTGGATGTCTGCCAGTATTGCTTAGATATTCCTTTAATATTCTGCCTTTCACATCTTTCGGAAGTCTCATGCTTTTTCTACTTATTGCTTCATTTGCTTACAGGCTCAGACTCTAAGGATCAACTCTCTGTTGCATTCTAAAATTTTACTAGTAGAACATAAATACCCTTGTTAAAAAAACAAAAAAAACCAAAAAAAACCCAAAAAAAACCCACCACAAACACAAAAAACCTAACCAACCAAGCAAACAAAAAACAAACAGACAAACAAAAACCCAAACAAACAAAAACCCACAAAAAACCCCAACAAACAAAAAATGACACAAACAAGAAACCACAAAAAAACAAACAAACAAAAAACCCCAAACCAACCAACCAACCAACCAACCAAAATCACCTTTTTTTCTGTCCCTAGATTTAGTTTTTTAATTTTCCCTTAATGTAAGTGCTTGTAACATCAAATTCTTACTTCTGTATTGCCACCACCACAGCGGCAACATTACTTGCCTAATCACTCGCTAAGACTACACAGCTTCTGGGCAGCATTCTGTGCTCTCAGTGGAGTAAAGCAAAGCCTGGTACACTTAGTAGTGTCATAAAGTCATTCGTGGTCACTTGCAACAGTGTGGTTATGTCCTAAGACTGTACTTAGAGTTGATCATGAAAAATTTCCAACAAAAACAGATACCAAATGGAAGATTCTGAAGCAAGGACTGTCTCTGAGTTTGTACGGTGTCTGGCATAGTACAACTTTGCTCTTGCCAGTCCTTCTGTACTCAGTATGACTAATAGCAATTAAAATATATTTTAAAAAACGCCAACCACAATATTTAAAAGTTTTTTCTACATTCTTTTGATTAACCTGTTACCAAGCAGATAGAAACTACATTATTCTCTTTATCTACAGCTTTAATAGTCTGTCACATATTCTGAAAAGTGATATTGGTTAGTAGTAACTTCTGAAAGAAAAATAGAGCACTTGACAAATCCAATGCAAATGAACTAAAGAATATTTTTTTTTAATCAATATCACATCATCTCAGATGCATTGTAGGAACTGGCGGGGGGTTAGTAGAGAAAGTTATTAATACTACTACTGATTTTTCAGCAATACTATTGAGATTATAAAGAGGAAAATAAAAAACTTTACAAAACCTACAGAAAGACATCAGCAAAGCAAAAAAGGATTTGGCCAAATAAGAAGAGCAGAAATAGTGACTAGAATTTTAAAATTTGGAACCTAAATGTTGAATGCTAATAAGAGTGCATGTTGGCCCTATTTTGAATTGACAGAGATTCAAACTGTTTTGTAGATTAGCCATTTTTCTATGAAATGGCTATAAAATTTTAGGTGTAAAACCTATATGATTAATATAATGTGAGAAGAATCCCTCAGCCTGAATATGAAACTATCATAAGTTGCAGGGATTTTGAATTACACTGCAGATATTGCAATTGATGAAAAAATATAGTACTTACAATGGCTGTACATGTGGTTACTCTAATAATTAGAATGAATTCTTCTATTGGTGTTGTTACTGGTAGCAATGGAAGCAGCAGTTTAGACTCCACATAGACTTTAATTTTCTCCTGAATAAAGTTAAAAGGAATCCTTCTTATGTTACCAGACTGTCTATAACAGGGCAAATTTAGTAAAAGATTCAAAATTCCTCACCCGAATGAAAAATCTTATCCATTTGACAAGTATCTCTGGTAAAAAAAAACAAAAAACAAAAAACAAAAAACAAACAAACAAAAAAAAAACAAAACAAAAAAACAAAACAAAACAAAACAAAACAAAAAACCAAAAAAAAACCCAAAAAAACCCCACCAAAACCAAAACACAAACAAACAACAAAAAACAACAAAAAACAACAAAAACAAAATGAAAGAAAGTTTCATTCTTTCCAATAGGATTGAACAGAGCAGTCAGCAGAAGATCCTCATCCCAGTCCTACTTACTGCTCAACACAGGCATTCCAGGCAGAGAATTCTGGGTTTCCTCACCACCTTTCTTTCCCAACAGGACAGAGTAAACATGGTGTGTGTCCACATGGGAATCTGCAGTAATAATACAGCCTCCTCCCAGCTGTATCTGACTTGTGTACTCTACAAATTATACAAGATTCAGAAATATTTGAGTTTATTTTAATATTTTTAATATTCACTGAGAGTTAAATTTAATTCTGCATCCGATTTATTTAATTAGACTAGTTTCTAAAGTGTTTCAGTCTCTTTCTTCTCCTTCAGTCAGGTAGTTGTGCCCTTGAGATATCAGCACTGCTGGTACTTATAACAGACCAGACAAGAAATTTTTAGCACCTATTCTAGATGGTTTATGTAAACAGACTTATCTACCTCAAACAGAACTGTGTCTGATTTCATGTTTTTACATTTCAGTATCTGTGAAAAAAATGGCCTTGTTGGATAACATCAAGAACAAGATTTTAAATAGATTTAAGTGTTTAAGAGTTGAGAAAGATAAGTGCTGGAATCACCAGAAAGTACAAAAAAAAAAAAAAAAAAAAAAAAAAAAAAAAAAAAGTGTACATTTAGCTCTTATTAGTTTAATTGGGAACTGAGTCGTGAAATCTTCTGGAAAACCTATTGAACAAATAAATATTTTAATGAAAATTCTGTAGCAGTTTCTCTACAAATGTCTTTTGGAAATATTTTATCCGAACATCTATGCATGGTTTCCAACAGACATAAAGGACATTTTTTTCCCCATCAGCTTTTTAAATTAACAATAACAACTCAGAGGATTGTTTTCGGTTGTTACCTCAATATTTGGTACTGATGGCATTTCTGTTACCTGCAGTCACAATAAAAGTTTGTCCCTTAAGTTAACTGTGGAAATGTTAATACCATCTGAGGAGGTTCAGACCACAAAATGATGGATCCTTTATTCTTCATTCCAATCTGTTTTACTAGTGTGTGCTACTTCCAGCATGTCTTAAAATGTTACTGCAATCATTTCAGGACCCAGGTTTATTCTGCTCTGGATAACAGAGAATAGGATACAACATGTAAGAGCTTTGACAAAGACTTATCTTGCAATTAGCATCACTGAAAGTGGGTCCTCTTGTTGGTCATATCATTCTGAACCTCCCATTTTTTAAATTATTTAAATGTTTTCATAAATAATGTACAAAGACTACAAATTTCACCGTATAACTGTGCTGGAAACATTGGGTGAAACATGCAAAATTGATTTCTAAAGTATAGCAAAGAATTTGCTCGTGAATGCATTTGCTCCTTGGAGGATGAAAAGGAAGGAGAGAAAAACCTGGTTCATTAGGCTGTCTTGCAACCAAAAGCAGAAATATCTGCTAAAATCGAGCAACCTGATGGCTAGATGAAGCAAGGGAAATGGAAGAATTAGATGTGCATTTCACTTTGTGTTTAGTTTCACAGACACCCTTAAGAAGAATATTGTTTAAGATAGTATCTTTAATGCATGGTTTTGATCTGAAATATGGGTGGAGAAGTATTGTATTGGATCAGTCATAACATGTGCTGTTAAATGACTGTTTTGTCACCTATCTTTCTGTTTCTGTTTGATTGTTTGCATATTTTTACCTATTTTCTATGTAACGCCCTTATTTTCTGGTCTGTATTTATGCTTGAGGTTGAAACTTCAGCTTAAACATTCACCATTCCACTGAAAAATGCCTTTTAGGGGTTCAGGATAGGTTATAATAATTGTGGCTGAAATATTACACAGTACTTTAGACAAAATTGCAGCAACCAAATATACGATTCTGCATAAGCCCATTTGATCCTATAACCAGAACTTAGTGGGTTTAACTCTTCTGTTTTTGTTGCTTCTGGATTACACCAACACAGCAGTGTGATTACTTAATGACTGCAGGGTCTGTTCAAATGAATCTGATTTCCCACTGATTCCTCAATGACTTGAGGAATTATCTAGTGAAACAGAGCCTCACATGAAAAAACTGGACTGGAAATAACTAGGAGAAAGAAAACTGACAAATATTTTAAAGGCTTGTTTTCTTTTAATCTTTTTTCCTCTTAAGTATTTGCTACTTTTTGATATTTTTAAAGTACAGTTTTGTTACAGCCCCTTACTCACCATATCATTGAACTAGATCTGACTCAGCCTGTACCTTATAAAGGTTTGCTTACAAGAAAGACCGATTAGCTTTTTAGAAATCTCTAAATAGTTAGGTCAGAACTGAAATAAGATGACTTTGTGCGTATTTTTTTCTGTTGCAACCATTCAGAGCAGGTTTCTGCTCTTAGGCTTAGGCTCAGTTAGTTCAGTGTCTCTGTAAATTACAGCAAACTCTTATTCTTGCTTATGATGTTTTACTTTCTAGCATCTCTGCAACTCGATGACCAAAGCCTCATTTCAAACAGCTGCCAAATCTACCCTTCAACTGTTTGTTGTTTACACTCTCCAAAGCATATGCTATTCCTCCTCAGCGTGATCACTGGATCCAAAAGAAGACATCAATATGCTACAGAAATAATTATTACAGTCAAACTAATGCTCTTTTAGAGAAATGTAAAGAGAATGCAACTAAACAAATCAACTATGCAGTTCATCAGTTCATCTCATTATTGTATTAATATTTAAGAATTCTTCCCCATCACTACTTAACTCTAATAGTATACAAATTTGTTCTGTGACCATGGTTTAAATTTCACTACAGCACTATATTAATCCCAGGAAAGTTTTGTAAAACATGGCAATTCATTGTATCCTGTGTGATAGTTTAAAGATTATTTCAATTTACACTGACATAAGTGACCACCTGCAATGAAATGCAGCTGTGGCTCAGCCTATAAAGCAAATATTAGGACTATACATGTTTCTTTAGTCAACTTTCTTTACCCCTGCTGAACTAGGATTGGGAACTTTAGAGGGGTTAAAGTCTTGGTATCAATTTTTACTTTGAATTTTTGCTTCCTTTTCTCCATGATGTTTTTTTCCTGAGGCAATTAAAACAGTGTGGTAGCCAGACTGTGCTAAAAATGTGCTTCCAGCACTTAGCGCTATTCCAGAGGTGTTAACCAAGACAGGACTGGGCTTTGAAAGAATGATTTAGCCAGGAAGCACTTTAAGTAGAAAAGAATAAAAAGTTGGAAAAGTAATATAAATATATTTTTGTCATAAGTATATGAAAAGCATCTCAAACATAAAATAAGAGTCACCAAGGAAAAGAATTTAATGTAATAATGAAAGAGCTTTTAAAAAGATGCGTGAAAACATAAGACAAAATGGCAAATTTATTCTGAGGGACAGGGTCAAAAATGAGCAGAAATTTCCTATTACAGATGCAAACGAAAAATTTCAGTTTAAACAATTTTCCCCTGTCAAGGGTAGACCAAACAAGAATATAAAAATTGTGTGTGTGTGTGTGTGTGTGTGTATATATTTATATATATATTTGTACTCAAGGGATCTGGACAAAGAAACAGGTAGCTTTACAAAAAATAAAAGGTGTTTCTCAAATTAGGGGAGAGATAGTACTTCCACACACCAAGTGCTGCAGTACTTACAGACAAAAGAGGAGCAAGTCTTCACAGCTTGCCCCTGGGACTGGAGTTTTGATGTGTCTTCTTGCATTGGGCTCAGGTGCCCACCAGGGCTAGGGGGAAGGATGGAGCAGCTACCACATGATGAAAACCTGCAGGAATACATGAAGTGCTGTGCACCAGCAGCCAAAAGAACGAGATACTGAGACAACAAAGAAATAAGCCAGGTACAGGTCCATATGGTGGCACTGCATCAAACCTTCACTGAGGATCTGTTCTGACCCAGACCATTTTTCTTCTCATGGTTCAGTGGTATGAACAAACCCAAATTACTTACACAGCCATACAGGCAACTCCGCTTCCATTTGCTGTTCTGTTACAACAGCCAGCATGTGGTGGGAGGGAGAGGAGTCATGACTCTGTAGCTTCTATTTGTCTTTCTGATTTGTTCTCCAACTTGAGTGGGTGAGAAAAAAGTGGCCCGAAAGTCACAGCTCATCCATTGTTCATGAACTGTGACAGCAGAAGCCTATGCAAATGGTTAGGTGTATTCCACTTAGCTCCATGTGCACATATAAGAGTGTGTATAAGTTTTCTTGGGGAGAAAAAAAAAAAAAAAACAAAAAACAAACTAAAAAGGAAAACTAGAAAGAAGAATAAAAAGAGAGCAAGCCATCAAATAAAAAGGGAAATTAAAAAATGTTGTGAAAATGCTGTCCTCTAAAGGATGTAGGTGCTTAATATCTGGATATTTTCATCTTAAATAAGAGAACAATGACAGTACTTACGTAACTAGCTCAGTAATGGGAATTGGAAGAGTTGGTTGCTTGAGTTATCAGCAACAATGACATGTGCCGATCAATTCTTCAAATTACAAGGTGGAAACAATCATTTCAGAACACATTATTGGTCATATTTGATGCTGCTCTGGAAGTGAAAATAGTACCTTTCAGTGAAAAAAGTGAACATAAACAGAAAACTCAGGTAAAAAATTACTACTTACTGTCAAGGCTGTGTGTGGTTTTCTTGGATGTTTTTGATATATCTTTCTTCCAAATGTCATATCTGAAGTCTGATCTCTTCTTGACTCTTTGCTCACTTGTTCTGACACTTTCTATGCTGCCCTGACCCACAGAGATGCTCACTTGTGTTACTTTCTGAGATGCCCCTTGGTGAGGTGAAGGTTTTTGGAAGAGCCTCAAGGAACTCTTTTTTTTCCCTATGAACTTTGTTTTACAATAAGGTTGACTGCAGAGAAAAGAGTTCATTTTTCTGTACATCCTGTGCAGAGCACTAACCTCAACAGAACAAGGACGTGTTTTCAAATGTAGAATTTTTCTGTGTGTTTGAATTTTTTTGTGTACTACATATAAATCGGCTTCTTTCACAGCAGGCATACCTGGAGCTTAGTTTTGGAAGTACTTCAGTTATTATTTTATTTCTTAAACATAATAATTTATTGTAATAAATGTAAAATAAATGCTTCCGTTTACTTCATTTTATTTAATAGAAACTTAGAATCATAGAATGAGTTGAGTTGGAAGGGACTTTCAACGATCTTCTAGGTCAAACATCATGATAAAAGCAGGGACATCTTCCATTAGAACAGGTTTCTAAAAGTACTGTCCAGCCTGGCCTTGGACATTTCCTGTGATCCACAACTTCTCTGGGCAACCTGTTCCTGTATCTCACCACACTTATCATGACAATTTTTTTACTTATGTCCAATCTAAACCTATGCTCTTTCAGTTTAAAAAACCAGCCCGTTTGTCTTGTCATTACAGGTCTTGGTAGTCATTCTTGTCTTTTTGATAAACCCCCTTCATGTATTGAAAGGCCACAAGAGTGTGTTCCTGAAGCCTTCTCCTCTCCAGACTGAGCTCCTACACTCTAAACCTTTCTACATAGAAGGTGTGTGACACACTTCTGATTATTTTCAAGACAAGAGCACACTGCCAGCTCATATCCAGTTTTCTTACAGCAGACTCCCCAAGTCCTTCTCCATAGGGCAGTTCTCAATCCATTCATCCCACTGTCAGTATTTATACTGAGGATTGCTTCAGCTCAGGTGCAGGTACTTGCACTCGGCCTTCATTCGAGCAACGCTTCATGATACTCAAATGAGCCGTTTCTTCAAGCCAGTCAAGTTCCCTCTGGATGGCATCCCATCCCTCAGCTTGGTGTCATGCACAAACCTCCTGAGGGTGCACTCAACCCCACTATGTATGCGATAGAGGAATGCATTAAAGGGTCCCAGTATGCATCCTTGGGGAACACCGAATGTCACCAGTTTTCATTTGGACATTTCCTCAATCTTTGCTGTATTATGAGAAGTACAGATTCTGCTTCTGTTGACACAGGTTTTGCATATAGCCCTTCTGATTCTTCAACGTCATGTTGATCTTTCTAGGTTATTGTATTGTACCAATATGAGTTTTCCAGTTTGGGAATCATGATTCAGTGTCAAGATCTAGTAGCCTAAGATGTGGAAAATGGACTTTTTCCGTGTTAAAAATACAAGGTAAGAGAGTGCATGAAGTTAAGATTTGTAAAAAAATATTTGAAAGGCCTCTGAGTCACTACAACATCAATACTGACAAAAATATTTTTCAGTTGGAATATAATTTGCTTCCTTGGACTGCTGAGAAGTTAACAGGAAGCATCAGTTTAATGCAAAATGAAGAAAGGAGCACAGGGAAGGTAATGTATATATATAAAAAAAGTAAAAATAATTTGCCAGTGCTTATATCTTGGACAAATATGATGAGTTTAAATTAAGAACCATTGTGTTGTAAAGTCAGCTGTCCTCACACTTCATATCAGGCATGACATTAGGGGTGATGGGCATATTTGTCCCTGATTTTTAACCAAAAATCAGTGTGAGGTTGCCATTCAACACAAATTTTTCCATAGGCCGGAACTTAAAGCTGATCAGGATTCATCTTGATTTTGGAATGAGTTTGGCAGTAGTGTAATATTAGTTATAAGTCTCAGTAATACTGGTTTACCTGAAACTGATAGTCAAAACCTTTGCTTCATTGAACACATGAGTAAGTGCCAGTGTGGTGTTTTGAGAAAATAATGAATCTGAATATTTTTCAAGAGAGGATGTTTGGAGAATATGCAAATTCAGCTCTGGTGAAAATGGATGAATCAGACTGGTTTGGATATCCAGGAGTTTTAAATTCGACACCAAAGCTTTCCTGGACATTGTGAAGAAAAAACTTATTTTCACTCATGAATTCTTGATCAGAAAACTCAATATGTGTAGCTGACAGATTGGCAAGATGAACCTCAAAAAGAGAAGGCCTGTTTTAGTGCAACGGGAATTCAGTTTCTTGTCAAGTCCAAGAAATAATTCACAGTGCATAAAGCTAAACCTGTGCATGTCCCTGCAGAATTTGGACCTAAAGTTATGAGAGAAGGATGAAATAGCACAATATTAAAGAGCTCTGCTTGCTCCTCTGACATGCTGTAAAGTTTCTGTTTTGCTCAGAAAAACAGGGAAATGCCTGGAGAATCTGATTCTGTGTTTTATTAATGTACTATCTGAGGTCACAGAAATTTAGGAGAACATAGAAAAGAACATAATTCTCAACATTTTGACAGGACTTGTTTAGTTCATTTCTTCACATTTTGAAAAGGAAAATTATGCTTTCATTTGAAACTGCCTTTGACACCGTTTCCATGACTGACACCCACAGTCAATACTTCTGTATATGTTCAGCATTCTTGTAGCAGTACAATTTTTTATGGTTTCATTTCCAGGATTATCCTGAAAACTATCTAGATGAGGCTATCCCAGGTATGAGCATAGCTGAATAAGCAATATATATATTTTTTAATTTCTGTATTTCACTGTTATAATTTAACTGCCTTAGTTTTAGCATCTGAAATATGTTTCCAATACACAGTAATGTAAATAATGTAGGCAGAAAAGACCATGGTATCAGTCAAGCATAGGCACCTAGTGAGAAACTGAGTTTAGAAGAGAGAGACACAACCTGGAACAACACAAACAACCTGGGCTTTGGGGGGTCATGTTTGTCATTGATTTTTGTTATTTCAGGCTGGAGCTGGGAAATGCTAGTCTCCATCTTGCCTTTGTTCCCAGCGGCCATGTGGGCAGTGGGTAGGAACAGTCACCATATTACCTTTGTCTGGGAAAGCCACATGGGTTTCAGGTTTGAGGGGGGGTGTTCACCACCTCGGTTATATTGTTCCAGATGGTGAATATCTTTTTATGGATAAAACACCTTCTCTTTTTCTATACTTTTTCTATTAATAATGCTGTTGTTATTGTGAGTGTCTTATTCCATTGCTTTGTGCTTTCACTAAACTGTTACCTCAAGCCATAATCTTGGCTTTTGTTCTTCCCTTACCAGAAGGTGCATGGGTTAGGGAAGTGGCTTATTTGGAGTTAAATTTCCAGGTGGTGTTAAAACTAGCACAGTAATTTTCAGGGCACTTAGTTAATGTTACTATACTAAAGGAAACAATAATTCATGTTATATTTAACTAATCACATCATCCTTTAAAAGTACTTGAAAATTCCAGCAGCTAATCAGGGAAAAATGTCAATTCTTTGTTGCTGAGATCCAGTTCATGCTCTTGAGTCTCATATTTAGATTTCTTCATAATGGAAGGACTGGTTAACATATTCAGTAGAAGCATTTCAAAAAAAATACTGATTTCAAGTGATAGGGAGCTGGGATTACTGATCCATGCGAAACTTTAACTCACCAGTGTCTTTCATCTGGAGTTATTTTTCTATTAATCTGATGATGAATAGATAAAGAGCTAGACATATAATAGACAAAGCTAGATACAAATTACCCACCTTTAAAATTTGCTTTACCTTGACCAGCTGTATTATGCATGCGTGTGACAAGATGGTAGTTTTGCACAAATGATGAGAAGAACCAAACGGTGCAAAAGAACAGAAAAAAAAAAAGAATCAGAAAGCAAAAAAGTGTTATATTGAGTCAGAAAAGAAGCAATTGAAAACTGAATAAAAATGTTGAAGTGCCTCACAGAAACTTATAGTCATCTAGTCATATAGCTACTGAAGTCAGTTAAATGTTATTTTTGACTGAGATGGCAAACGTTGATAAAAGGCAAAGAAAGAAGACATGCAGGATACACAGACCAACACCTGTGGAATATTAAGGAAATAACTAGTTTAGAATAATAGATGTCAGTCTCTGGGACATCTCTGTAAATAGCGGAGATGGGGAAAAGTATGATTGCTGTTGATAGTAAAAAATCATTAAATAAAATGTTGTGAAAACTGGCTGAAATAATTCCTAGTCCAGTGGTCAGTGCAGTATTCAGTGCGAAGAAGCTAAGGTTCATCTGGCAAGCTAATCCAGTGTTTTTTGTTTGTTTGTCTTAGGGTATTTTTAAATAACTAGCAGGCAGAAGTAGTGTTGTAACAGTCACATAAGAAATTGAATAACTCAACCTGATGTGCTTTGCATATGCAATAATTTTCTTCCCGTGAAATTCAAGAAAATTGTGTGGGATAGAATAACTGGTTTACATTCATTGCTATAAAAATCATACATAAAACGCTAAGCTGTTTCACCTTGACATTATCTTAACTATTAGTTAGAAATGTATCTCAACAAATGCTTTGGAAGCCTCTTAAGGAATAGCTTTATAAGACTTACAAGCCTCTCTCTGCAGGATGTCAGGTACCCTCCTGTTAGTAGAGAAAACAAAATAGTTTGAACCATCTATCTTCATTTGAAAGGTAGCAAAACCAGCTTTTTCTTTTAAGACAGTAGTTGCTGGATTTGTCAAAATTGTAAATATAAATGAGAAATCGTTAACCAAGCCTATAATATTTCCTTTTTATTCTGTAGCATACACCTGAAATCTGTCAGTTCTAATATCCCTGTCAGTAATTATGAAGCCCCTCAGGGCTATTTGTTAGACACTACATGATAGGTTTTACAAAATAGCAGCTTCTTGGGATATTTATATTTTGCTTCAGAAAAGTAATAATTAGTTTTGCATAGTTTCACAACGGATCCTGTACAGGAGTCCCTTGTTTATGCAAGGAAATAAAGAATAAAACAAAAAAAAAATAAAGTATTTCTTCTTTCTACTGCTGCACCTGAAGAAAATAGCTGGGTTGAATTTTGAGGTCTATTCTGAGTCTGCTTAATGCTTAGAATGCCATTAAAATTTTATTGAACACTTCCTTACACTTTAAATTTCATCTAGGAAATTTATAGTGCATTAGGTTATTTTATGCATGGCCTATACTGCGCATAAGGGGCAATACTGTCCAGCTTTAGTGTTAATACAAAAAGAAAAAGCAGTCTTCTTTCATTACGCATCCTGGGCAAAGCTCTGTTGGCATTGCAATAAAGAGTAGTAAAACTATAGGTGTAGGCATATCACCAATCTGAACTGTCTCTATCCGTGAGTTTCTCCTTTCTGGGCAAGTTCTATTATCAAAATCTTCATTTTTTCACTCTGTCTTCTGTTAACCATTTTGAAGCTATATGGAGAACACCAGTAAGGGTGACAAAGTAAGAACAAATGGGACTTGACAAAGATGAATTATAGAGGATGCTTTAGATCAGTGACTGTCTCTGCAAAGAACCAAAAATCACAGTCTCATGATTAATTCATTCCTTTTCACAATCTCCCGTTCCTCCCTAGATAGAGGCCCAACACTGAACAGCAATATACATACAAATAGGGGCATGTCTGTGTCATTATTTGCTTTCTGTGTGGTAGTGACATGGATTTAGGGCTTTGCTAATTACAGGAGTTCTTGAGTTTCTGGACCAAACCCACAAATTCATTAAATTGCTCTTTTCTGGAACCATATCTGACACAACGCCTGTGATAAATAAAGTATATTTTCAGCCTTGGAGTCTTACAGTGAATTGTGGGTGGTATTTTCTGCATCCATGCCCTACATATCTTCCTTCAACCATTTTCTTTTAGAATTTTTTTTTTTTATTATTTTAATGGGCAGCGGATCTCAGACAGTTTCCTTCCTTGTCCCCAGAAATGCTGCCAAAACCAAGGACTATGACCAGGCATTCTCCTTAATTTAAACTAACTTATGTTGTGGCCAAGTGCTAATTGCACTTGTGAGATAAAGTGAGATAAAGTGAGATAAAACACATTCTCTGATGTTGGTAGGACACAGTGGAGTGAAGGAAATCTTACCCTTTTGGCTACTAAGACTAATTCTCCAAAATCTACCAGTATATCATTAGACTAAATGAAAGCAAATTTTCATTTGGTGCGCTAATTTAGTTTTAAAAAAATTAGGCAGTGCATGGTTCTAGTTTTCAAAGTCAGATGTTTTACTTACTTCAAAGATCCTGAGGTAGTGTCAGGAATTCAGTGAAAGGTGAAAAATATTAACAAGAAAAACATGCTTGGGTTTAATATTCTACAGCAAAAATTACATGGTTGATCTTAGATCACAGTCTATCTCTTCAGGTAAGAGTACTTTTGTAAGAGTATCCTTAACTCATAGAAATATTATGGGGAAACCATTAATAATTCCAATATAATGGACATACTATTGAGGTTGCTGAAGATAAGTCTGTATAGAAGTGGAAATAAGGATGGAAATCAAGATGGGATATTACAGCTATTGTGTGATCTCTACTCATATGGATACTTTTACACTGCAGTAAATGAGGAGTAACTTTTAGTCTCAATGAACATGAGTAATATACTTAGTCAAAAAATAAGAATTTAAGTTATTTTACTGTGAAATAGATTTGTTTATTTGTGACATTATAGGTATTTTTCTAACCATGTCTTAAAAAACCCAAACAAACTGGCCTATAATTTTTTTGTAGGAGAAATATTGTCTGTGTTCATGGTGTCATACAAATCTCTTACAGTGACAAAAAGGCAAGATATTATAAAAGTTGTATTTAAGACAAAATTGTATCTCTCTTAAATGGTAATCTTGATTTACCAGAGAGAAAATTCAGTCCCTAAGGTATTCCAAAGCTAGGAAAGAAGATAAGTTATGGGATGTAGATGACAGAATTAAATGACCCCTTGGAAAATGACATACTTTTTCTACAAAGCAAAGAAAAACACAAGAACCATTTAAACAAACTAATCCTAATCACATTACATGACAATCAAAATAAAATTTTTAATTTTCTAGAATATGTACTGAGCATAGTACCAGCAGTTTGCTGCTGCTGTTTGCAGTTTTATAAATCTAGAATAACATGTTACATTAATTTTTATTAAAGGAGCAGGGGATCATCAGAAAAAGCCTTTCAATTTCATTTATGATCGTCTATCAAATTGCATTCTCTTTTGCAAAGTCACCTTTCTATGTGCACACTCAAAGTGTAACTGTGCAAGCTAGTTCACTGGGCAGGATATGAGAGGAAAAGAAAAAGGAAAAGAGTAAGAGAGAAGGAAGTAAATATGTATAGATATAGAAGCATAAAGGGATGAGGGAGAGAGACAATGAATTCTATTTACTAAACATGCTAAAAAATACTTAACAACCATTTAATGCAACCAAATATTGTTAATAGCTTCAGACCTGAGATGTGATTATGCATTCCTACGAAATCTCATGTGAAATTTCACAGGAGATATTACTAGAACGTCTTTGCCAGTATAAAGTAAACTCTGGTTGATGAAGCAATATCTGCCTAAAAAGAAGAATACAGTTTAATGGTTATGCATTTATTATCTTCCTATATGTTTAAGGGATTGTACTCCAGTCTTAAAATTAGCATGGCAAAAAGCTAAAAAGACTTGACATTTGTGTAGTATATGTCTATAGGAGTAATTTCAAATGTTAAGTAAAGTTTTTACAGTGGTATTTGAGGCATTCTGGAATACTGATTTTAAAATAAAATGTATATTCTTTATCTGTCATAAAGGGAAAAATATTTTTTTATGTTAATCAAAAATGCTGAATCACTATCAGCCTCATTTTCCAATGTAATCACTGCTATTTTCTTTCTATTCTCCTGTAGTTTGAACGTTTGTTTACCTATGGGAGTCTTTTTATGAAATCTGCTGTTGTTAAAGCATCATAATGGTTTTCAATAATATCCTGAATTTATAGCATTTAAGCTTCTACAGTGTTTACCTGAATTGAAATATCTATGACTTGGCAATTAGTTCATGTTGAAGGCTTTCAGAAAACGTACAAAAATTTTACCCCTTTATAAAATCATTCTCCAGAGTTGTTTAATACAGATGTAAGAAGTAAATTTCTCATTGAGTCTAGCATGTACATTTGTTGGCATTTTCACTGAAAGGTTGTTTTACACAATCAGTGTCTTTTCTTTGGGTCTCAAGAATATATATTCAGGAAATTCAGGTCCACAGTGGAAGACTTTTAACATTTGTAACCGTGACACTGTATGTTCCAATTTGAAAGTTTTAAAGGTACTACAGTACCCACCATACATATCAACCCATTTGCTGAAAAAAATAGATTCACTGAGGTCAGGAATCTGCAGAAGTGTATTTTTCTGTTCATCTCATTAATTGCTCATTTTTTATCAATGTCAATATCTTTCATCAAATGATCTTATGAGTCGTTTCAACTCATTCAAGTTCCTAAATCCGGGAGACTCTCAAATTGTGTCATGTTTCTACAGAGCCAACATCTACCTTTGCATCATCCTCCCACAGCCTCTGAAATTTTACTGCTGAGCACACGGTCTGTTCCAGTCAACGCCTTAATCTGAGTTAGTGACTGTCCACAGTGGCCAGGGTGGACTGTGGTATGTGCCTGTCTCATGATTCAGATGCAATCTGAAAGTGTCAGAATGCATAAGCTCATTATAAATTATTGTTTCTGTAATTTATATTGAGAAATTATTATTGGAAATAACAGCTACAAAACGAGAATGTTAAAAATGCAAAACTACACTCCTGACGTGCAGAAACAACTGATTTTAATTCACTATGTGGGTTATTACCTACAATGCACAATCTTGTTGTTTCATAAAATTATTGTGCTTAGTGTATCAAACAATAAAATACCATGTTTGAGGGGGGGAAATATCGTGTTCAAAAGAGAAACTTTTTCAAGGGCTTAATATTGCCAATAAGAAACTGAAAAAAAAAAGAAAAAAATCATGAGTTCTAGTTGAACTGCTTGAATTAAATTTGTGGCAAACTGATGTTAGCTGAAAATAAAATTATTAGCACACTAATAAATAGATAAAGAATAGAAGAAAAAGAAAAATTCTAATAAATGTTTGAAAAGTGCTGACTAAAATCTAGCATTATTAAAGTTCATCAGAATCTTAATACTATATTGAATTCGTTTGCACATATAGACAATAAAGCAAAAATTAATGCTGCTTATATAGAAGTTTGCACTAAAAAGGATAAAGATATATAATTAACCATATATAATGTGGTTAACATTCATTTTTATACAAGCACCTAATTTGAATGCAAAAACATAAGATTAGCTCAGCTGGTTAGAGCATGGTGCTAATAATGCCAAGGTCACAGGTTCAATCCCCTACGGGCCATTCAATTAAGAGTTGAACTTGATGATTCTTCTGGGTCCCTTCCAACTCGAACTATTCTGTGATTCTGTGATTAATTATGTTTTAAATGCTTTTTACTCTATTTGCCTGACATTTCAGTTCTTAACTGTACAGTCCTAATGTAAGTTTAGGATATTTTAAAATTAAATAAAAATAGCTCACTGCAGTGGGAAAGAGATATTAGGCAAGTAAGACCAGTAGAATTTTTCCAAAGTACAAGTTTGGCCCCTTCTCAGTCAAAATTACACTGAAGTGATTTCAATATTTGCTATCTATTTTATATTATCTAGAAATTGCTTACAGTGCTTGTAATAAGGATTACACAATTTTAATATTTTATTCACTCCTGGGTTTGATTTAATATCTGCTTGGCAATTAATGTAATGAATGTAGTAAGAGAGACTGAGAGGATGGAGCTCTTTTGGAGCAGACACCTGGCGTACATCAGTTGCTATGGTGATTACCCAGATGTGCAAACAAGTAGAGGAAAAAATAATTATTGAATATTCCCATGGTAAAAGAAAAAAAAAATGTAATTGATAAACAGCAAAGTAATAGGAGTCAAATCTGGATTTTGAAACCACAAAGAAAAATGTAATATATACCCTACCTAAGAAGTATCAGGAGGGAACTGCAGGAGTTTCAATTTCTCTTGGGTGAGTGAGTTAACCTGCAACATCTACCACACTGGATTAACGATGATGCCCTGCCGTGCAAGTGTCATTTCTGCTCAGACTTGTAAAGGAGGTCCCCTGAGAACATATTGGAAAAAAGAAAACATGAAAATTGTCTCACCTCATCTATCCCAAATTCTCAGCCTTGGTTTCATCACACATGGGATAGAGCAAGGAAAGCAGAAAGGGAAAGGGGAGAGTTTTACTATTTCCCTTGGTCTGCAAAGATTGGGTGTCACATTTATGATTTCATGTATAGCCAGATTTTAATATATGTGTTCCAGCAGCAGACGGAACAAAATAAATATCCCACTGCCCAATATTAAATTACACTACTGCTTCTGTTCATGGTTCTCAGAGACCTGTTTTGCTGCTTCTGTGCTCATATCCACAACTGTCTCATGAACTGTTAACATCACTTACACACACACAGAGAAAAAGAAGAAAAGGTCTTGAATATGAAATGAGACGGTGAATCTTACTGTTTATTTCACACTGCATCAGGGCCTATTCCAACTGCATACTTTTTGGGATTAATCTAGATTTGCCACATTGGAAGGCAACGTAACATTTTGCAAAGTGAGCATTGAAGCCGATTGGAACCTAATGATGTATAGTGACAATAATTGCTTGCAAAATAAATTCTGTGAAGAAGACTATTGTATTAAATGACACAGAAATAATAGCTTTAGCATTCTTTCTCCCTAGTGATTTTGAGACAAAGAAGGTGTGCATGCAGAACAACACTAACTGTACCACAGAGAAGAGTGATGAGCCAGATGGGTATCCCTATGTTAAGCAATGCCAGAAGCCACCAGGGAAGGGAAGAAAGAGAAACTGAATGACTATAGTTGAAAGTCTGTAGCTCCAAAACATCAAAACACCTCATTAACATTCCTTCCCCTAAACCATCTATAGCATTTTTTCCCCCTCTCTTTTTTTCCCACAACAGTTGACAGATCTATCCTTGCTTCCCACATTTACTTTTAATAATATAACCTTTGGAGACTCAACAAAAATATGCCCTGCAATACTGCACAGACAAAATCTCTTCTATTATATTTATTTCTAAATAACTTGTAATGGCTAATAAATTCTTCAAGAGAGAAAGAACAATCTATTAACTGCATGAATGCAAGGACAGCAAATTTTTAATTTCCCATTCTTTGGAAGATATGACAAGCATGTTTCTCTGTCTTGGTACCATCCTACAATTTTAAGCAATCTAAAGGTGAAAAATAAAATAAAATAAAATAAAATAAAATAAAATAAAATAAATCCTTTCTGGAGTGGAAAATAAGGCAACTTACAAGTTGATTGATTGAATGAGTTTAAAAGTCATAACCCATAACCAGAAGGATACCTACCTACAAATAAATAAAGTTAAGCAAAGAGAGACATCAAATGCATTGTATCGATCCAAGTTCTACTTTTATTCCTCTATGTATTTTAGGGTTTTTTTAGATTATTAAAGAAAGGGGGGAAGAATCTAAAGAAAGGGAAGATAAGGAGTATGAGGAAGATAAGGATAAGGAAGACGGATGGATGGATGGATGGATGGATGGATGGATGGATGGATGGATGGATGGATGGATGGATGGATGGATGGGGTTCTGGTAGACTCTAATGTACTTGTGAGCCTTTTCTGAACAACTTCCCTTGAAAACTTCCCTTTGGAAATCCCACTTCCAACAGCCAAAACAAAGGGAGTTCAGATTGAAGAGGTTTCTGACCTGTGGTTTCTGTTCTATATACAAACATTAAATTCAAGGTTTTTCAAAACCAAGAACTAGGGCAAACACTAAGTTGCAGTTAAATTACAAGGCAGCCAATTTTTTTTTTTTTTTTTTTTTTTTAAGTTAGCAACATGACTATATATTTAATGTTCTGTCTCCATACAGGTAAAGGATATTAAAGGTTCTTAGAACAGTTTAATGGAATGATGGTGGGAGCTATTTATGCTCAACTCAGAAAAGTAGGAATTTGGGGTGGAATGAAGGGTTAATTTCAGGGACATTGCAGTGACATTGACAAATTATTTTATGCTTGTCACCATGGTGGTAGTTGAAGAAGTCTCTCCATTTTTTAAAAACTGTAAATTATAGATAGTGAAAGACCATGACTTTTATCTTAATCCTCAATTATTGCATGTATAAAAAGGCCACCATTGAGTGCCTATATCCTGCTAAATTTGATCTGGATCGTACCGCCTAAATGTATGCTGTTGGTTTCTGTGCCCATTTTAAAAGACCCCTACTCTGTGACTATTCTCCCACAAGAATAGCAATTACGCATTTGATTTTAATAACTGGTATAAACCCATAAGTCTCCAGGCACTTACAAACAGTTATATAGGCTTTTTAACTTCTTGTATGTGGGCTGAATAGAAGTATTTGAAAATCATTACTGCTCAGGAGCACAAGCTCATGCATTTCCTGTCCTCAGAGGAGTAAGAAACAGCCAGGGGCAAACCTCGCTTCTGTGATAGGATAAAGTTCATTGGCAGCAGAGTTAGCATGTAGATAAGCTATCGGGTGCATAGTGAGGACATGAACTCCCTAGTGTGATGTCGAGAGTCATTCTTCAAGAGCTGTCTGCTTGCAAAGACTTAGTTTGTGGCAGTGGATAAGGCAAAGTTAGGAAGAGTGCTGCAGGAATCCTCAAATCCTTCTTCCCCAGCAGGTATTTGGAATGTTACTTCAATCAGAGATATCAGTAGCAAAAGTAGCTCTACCACTTAAGCCAGAGAATATGCTATTTCTGTTTTTCTTGCTTTGTGCTGAAATAGTGACACACAGGAGGGAATATCCCACATTCAGCTTCAGGAAAGACAGTTTCACAGAATAAGATAGCACTGACCAAAGTAGAAGCAGCCTTACTTTTCACTATCAGAGAAGGTTTTTGTTGATTTGAAGCTTAAAAACTGCTATCCAGGATCTAATTTATGGTATTTTGTTCTCCAGAAAGGCTCAGCACCAGTACTGAAGTAGCAATTAGCATGCTATCCCATTCTATAACTACTTCAAAGGGAAATATTCTGTCTTTAGTGCAGACTTTTCATGTGAGGCATAACAAGGGTTAACACTTTTTTTCTGCACAGTGGACTATATTTATATGTCAGTCTTTTACTTTCGAGATTAGCAATAAATAAATAAATAAATAAATAAATAAAGCGCTGCATCTTGTGTGGTCTAGTTGCCATCAGTGTGATAGGTCATGCAGAGAGAAGATGAGGGTGGAAACAACTGAAGAGATCACATAAACTAGCACATTAAGCAGGGAGATGGAGTTTTCAGTAAGAAAAGCAAGGGGGAAAGGAAAAAGAAAAACATGTAAGGAAAATAAAGCAGAAGAAGATCAAGGAGCAGGAGAAGAACAAATGAAAGGAAAAGCAGAGAAAATAACTTGACCACTTAGGCAATAAAAAGGCAGAGTGTCTAGAATGAAGTAATGGAGAAAAAAATACTGAATATTCTACTCTTTCAGATATGTTATTCTATTTGACCTCTTAGAGGAAATCCTCACTTTGGTTGTCTTAATAGAACAAAACAGTGCCAAAACCTACACTCTCCTTCATACAGCACATCTGTAAGATGATCCAAGACTGCTTTCCTCAATATCTTCTAAACTGGAAGGAAAAAATAACCTGGATATTTTCTCTAACTAATAAACAGTATTTACAAAAAACCCACAATGCAGGTACTTTAGCAATGTTTTTCCTAGTGCTCCTAGGAACTCTTGCCTATCCTTCTGCAATGCATCTGAACATAGTCCTCATTTCTATGCCATCAGTAGCCACTTTGCTTTTAGCTTTCATTTCCTTTTCTTTTTTTTTTTTTCTTCCTTAAAATCTGAACTGAGAGGCTTTTAATACTTCCTATTTAGTTTCTTTAAATAAAAAATAATGTTAAAAGTGATGCATCAGTGACATGCATTAATCATGACTGAAAGCTGTGACCATGGCTACATCATGGCTACATGAATAAAACAAATACGTTAAGGGTTTCTCAGAAGCCCCTTCTTCTTCTTCCTACAGTCTGGATGACTGACTTCTTTTTCTTCTTTACTCTGAAGAGGTCACTTAGGGTTCAATTGTGTTAAAAACTTCAATATTTCTTACAAGCTTGTACCACAACTATTGTTTCTTTGGCTCAACTTCTACTAAAATAAGTTATTTTTCTCCCCTTTTTCAGTTACGTCAGTTGTAATAGAAGATCCTTGAATAAGTGATAAAAAGAAGGTAGGAGCGGGAAATAAACAGTAGTACATCACACCACTCCCCCATGATACAGGTATAATAAGTAATGGAATTCTATTTCAGTACATGCTGTTAACTGCAACACAACTATGGGAATCCGAGTTTCTTTCTGTATTCCTGGAAATTAGAATAAATCTAATCCCTCCCTATGCTTCAACTCAATCACCTGCCTATGCAGGAGCAAATAAGATTTAGGTAAGTTTGCATTGTGGTAAAAAAGACTGTTGCTTATATTTATTACAGAAATAATTAAAATTTGCCAGAACCAGAAATGCAGTATTGAAAAACATTGCAAAGTTTTGACATTTGTTTCCCAATAGCCAAATCTGACCACAGCAAAAGGATGTGACACATATAGGAACATACTGTCTTACCTCAAAACAATGCAAACCTGTGTAAAGAATGTATTTCCCAGGCCTCTAAATAAGAATAGTAGAAAAGAATAGTAGAATAGTAGAAAAAAATAGTAGAATACTGTTTTGCTGCTTCTGTGCTCATATCCACAACTGTCTCATGAACTGTTAACATCACTTACACACACACACAGAGAAAAAGAAGAAAAGGTCTTGAATATGAAATGAGACTGGTGAATCTTACTGTTTATTTCACACTGCATCAGGGCCTATTCCAACTGCATACTTTTTGGGATTAATTTAGCTTGGAAAACTCCTTTAAGATCATTGAGTCCAGCTGTTAACCCAGCACTGCAAAGTCCCCCACTAAACCACGAAACCAAGAGCCATAGATATTCATCTATTCAGTACCTGCAGGAACGGTGACTCAACCATTCCCTGAGCAGCCCATTCCAGAGCCTGACTACTCTTTCTGCAAATAAATTTTTCCCAACATCCAAATAAATCTCCCCTGGAGCACCTTTTACGCTGGTTACTCTTGTCCTGTTGGTTGCTACTTAGGGAAGAGACTGACCCCCAGCTGGCTACAACCTCCTTTCAGGCAGTTGTAGAGAGAAACAAGATCCCCCTCTGAGCCTCCTTTTCCCCAGTCTAAACACTCCCAGCTCCTTTAGTTGCTCCTCGTAAGGCTTGTGGTCCAGATGCTTCACCAGCTTCCTTGACCTTCTCTGGTCACACTTCAGCACCTTAATGACCTTCCTGATTTTAGGGGCCCAAAACTGGACACAGGATTTGAGGTGTGGCCTCACCCAGTGCCGAGTACAGGGGGACAATCACTGCCCTGGTCCTGGACCCCACTATTGCTGATACAGGCCAGGATGCCATTGGCCTTCTTGGCCACCTGGGCACACATTGGATCATGTTCAGCTGAGTGACCCCAGATCCTTTTCCAATGGACAGCTTTCTAGTCATTTAATTGGGTATTAGGCAAGATGGGCTAGCCAAAAGAAGGAAATGCAGTACACTTACATTTGCACCCATCCTTGGGCCTATTCTAAAAAGGTTTGCCACTATGAATGCTGAGTAGTTCAAGTTCTCTGTACGAGGCTTGCTATGTGGACTCTTGCTTACTATTAGCTTGAATCAGACTGTCAACAAAACTTTTTTTCTCTCAGCAAAAAGCTTGATGGAATTATACATCTCCATCAAATTTGACAGATTTGAATTACTGACCTAGAAAGGAAAACATTCATACTCCTTTACCGATTCCCAAAGCAATCTTTTTTTTTATTATTACAATTTTAATTAAATGTGATGGGGAAAGGATTTCAAGATTGGGTTCACAGCACTCCATTATGTACATTTTTGCCTCCTTAAGCATGGATGGTTTTTAGACTTAAGGTGTAGCAAAAAATGTGTATTTTTATAAGGGCAGACACTACATATGAAAGACATAGGAATAATTACCTTTAGCTTAAAAAGAAAAAAAAAAAAAAAAAAGACAACAGAAAAAAGGAGACCTGGAATATAGCAGAAGACAAAAGAATTTAAGTATCAGTCCAGAAAATTTAGAATGAAAGCATAATCTGAACGTCCCAAGGTGAAGCCTAATGAAGATTACTGGGGCCTATTTCTTATTATTAAGCTCCTCACAGCTGATGTCCATTTTTCTAGTGGACAGTGAGGATAATTAATTCCTCATAATTGTATTTAACTTTGCAATATTATATATTATTGTGAGTTGACCCTGGCTAGGTGCCAGACACCCATCAAAGCCTCTCTATCATTTCCCTCCACCACCAGACAGGGGAGAGAAAATGTAACAAAGGATCTACTAGTTGAGGTAAGTACTGGGAAAGATCACTCACCTAATACCACCACAGGCAAAACAGACTAGAATTAGAGATATTAATTGAATTTATTACCAATAAAACCAGAGCAGGATAATAAGAAGTAAAATAAGACCTTAAAAATACCTTCCCCCTACCCTTCCCTCCTTCCCAGCTCTACCTCCTCTGCCAGTGGTGCAGGGAGACAGGGAATGGGGGATAGTTCATCACACAATTTTTCTGCCATTGCTCAGGGAGAGGAGTTCTTCTGCTCCAGTGTGGGACGTCTCCCACGGGATACAGTTTTCCATTAACTTCTCCATTGTGAGTCTATCTCACGGGCAACAGCTCTCCACAAACTGCTGCAATGTGGGTCACTCTTCCATCGGGTGCAGTCCTTCAAGGACAGGCTGCTCCAGTGTGGGTCCCCCACGTGGTCACAAGTCCTATCAGGAAACCTGCTCCAATGTGGGCTCCTCCTTTCCATGGGTCTGCAGGTCCCTGCCAGGACCCTGCTCCAGCACAGGTCTCCCATGGGTTCACAGCCTCCTCTCAGGCATTCACCTGCTCTGGCGCGGGTCTCTTCCATGGGCTGCGGGTAGATCCCTGCACTCCTATTGACCTCCATGGGCAGCAGGGGCACAGCTGCCTCACCATGGGCTGCACCAAGGGCTGCAGGGAAATCCCAGCCCTGGCACCTGGAGCACCTCCTGCCCCTCCTTCTGCACTGACCTTGGTGTCTGCAGAGTTGTTCCTCTCACATGGATTAGCCCGCTCTTCTCTGGACGCAATTTCAACTGCACAATAACTTCTTTTTCCTTCTTCTTAAATATGTTATCATATTACATGGTGGCATTGCAACCGTTTCTAATTGGCTCGGCCTTGGCCAGCAGCACATCCATTTTGGAGCCAGATGGCATTGGCTCTGCTGGACATGGAGGAAGCTCCTGGCAGCTTCTTACAGAAGCCACTCCTGTAACCCCTCCGCTACACAAACCTGGCCTGTTTTTCACAACTAAAAATCAACTAAACTTTTGGAAA
Organism: Melanocharis versteri; assembly: GCA_013397845.1. Lineage (NCBI taxonomy): Eukaryota > Metazoa > Chordata > Aves > Passeriformes > Melanocharitidae > Melanocharis > Melanocharis versteri. The sequence goes on along the minus strand of VZTG01002138.1, from coordinate 1,629,503 downwards.
ATGGGTAAAACTTTTGCAACTTTTCCTCGGAATTTTTTTACAGTTGATATTTTAACATTTAAAAGTAAATATCAAATTGAGGTTTTTTTTTTTTTTTAAGAAAATGCTTAAATTAGGCAATTTCCTGATTAATGGGTTCTAAAATGGGCAAAGTGTCTTGAAAATGCATCATTAGGAGATGAGGAAAAAATGAGAAAAAAGTGAATAAGAAAAACAAAATAGATGTGGTCTTAGATAATGCATAACCTTTTTAATTAGCTAGAGCTAACTAAATGATCAGTTTTTTCTTGATATTCAAACTTTAGTAGTAGGCCAAAAAATGGAAAATACCCCTTGGTTCAGTAATAGTGCAATTATATGGCCAATATGTCAACTAGAATTGTTTTCTTATTCACCAAAGGTGTTAAGAATCACCTTACTAAGGACCTTACACCTAGGAATTAGTTACCCCAAGCATATACAGACCCCATTGTCTCTGTTATGTTTCATGTGGGTAATGATGTTGCTGATTTGTAAGAAAATATTTCTGTTTTATCCAGCTTCCTTTTTTCATCTCCAGCTGTATTGAAAACATAGTTTTTCTTATTATGACCAGAAAAAAACAAATCCAATATGAACATACATTGTGAATAAATACATAAAATATAAGAGCCATTCCCACTGTACTATGTATATTATATAAAATACACTCTCACTGTACTTTTCAACTATACATGCATATATTCCAAATACAGATACAGATGCATTACCCCTCAGCACTGGATATTCTGCAAGTCATATTTAGAATTCTACCACATTGGTTTTTTGTTGTTGCTGAGGGAAGGTAGTTGGTGGAAGATGCTGTGTCTTTGGGAACTTTCAACCTTAACTTTTTTTGCCATTGAAGCCTGGCAAGTATGGGATTTCTGTGTTCTAGGAAATTCTACTGATGCAAAACATTTCCATATTTAACCAGACATTTCTTTTACCGGAAATATATATAATTTTTTTTTTTCATCTTGAAACATAATAGACGGGTTGTCCTGGTTTGTTTCCTTGTTTTATTATATTTGATAATTTAAAAATAAAACCAAACTGATTTTGAAATGAAGTCTTTAAATTGCTCATTTTTAAAACTTCATGTCAAAACCTTAGTATTCTGAAGACGTTTAAACTGAACAGAGTGACCAACTCTAAGCCACAAGGATGTCTTTCTGAAAGTTAGGTGCCTCAACTGTGTTTTTTCTGTAATCAGGGAAATGAGAGAGTTACCTCTGAAATAGGACCAATCAATTACTTCAGGATGGGTTGAATCAGGCTTCTTTTACTATAGGCAGATCCATGATACTTGCCTGGATAATTGCTGATCTTGTAAACAATTAAGAAAGAAGGTCTCAAATCTGGCTTTTTCTGCCAAATATGGATTTGATGCAGCTTCACCCTAGATATCCATGAAGTGATTTGATTTTTGTCCCCAAAGTAATTTTAGGTCTCCAAACAGTCCAAGATAGTTAACTAAATGTGCAATAGTTGGTATGGCACTTTCAGCTTGTATGTTACGATGTTTGTGTACATCATGTCTGTATTCCTCTGAAAAGGTGTGTGCTGGACGGAGCGATTGCTCCTTCTGTAGGAACAGCCAAGCATCAGTCACAGCAAAGGCATCCACACCAGTAGCTCTGGGAAAGGCAGCAGGGAGCAGCCAGTCTCAGGACACCTGTCACCTCTTATCTTGTGTATCGGTGGTACTACTGACTCTCATCTCTGGGGCAGACCGCAGACATGTCAGAAAGAGAACTCTGCAGAGGCCAAAAGGGACCTGGTAGAGTTTGTTCCAACTCAAGGCCACTGATGTGATAAACAAACCAACTTGGAAGCAGGAATCTGCCTGCAAGGCCACAGTGGGAGAATATCTTATGAATTCTTATAATTTCTGTTCTATCTGATCAATCACTTGCATCTTTTTTTGTTTAAGAGTTCTGAAAAAAATTTTTGACTTATATCTTTTTTCAGCTTTAAGGTTTTGGAAAACTGTCTACACAGAAAAACCCAAAGTTTTGACTGGCTTGGGATTCTATTACAACATACTCCACACAATAATTTAATCACATTTCCTTGAAGAATTAAAGCTCTATCTACCCTGGTGACCCTCTATTAGAAGTCCTATGGTTTTCATAGACAAGAACAAAAATAAACCCCCACAATACAGTCCAGAGAAAGTATCTTATTGACTTCATTTTTTTCACTGTCATTTTGGGAAGAGGAAAAACAAAGTTAGGGAAAAAAGCTTAGATATAAGTTAATACCTATTGGAGTGGGTTGACTTCGGCTGGATGCCAGGTGCCCACCAAGCCACTCTATGACTCTTCTCCCTCAGCAAGATGGGGGAAGAGGATAAGATAGAATAAAACTCGTAAGTTGGGAAAAGGAGAAAAACCAAACCAAAACGCAAAATGGTCATGTGTTTGCATGCAAAGAGATAAAGATTTTGTTCTCTACTTCCCATCAATGAGCAATGTCCAGCCACTTCCTGGGAAGCAGGATTTCAGTAAGCATAGCAGTGCTCTGGAAGGCTAACATTTTAAGTAACAAATGCCCTCACTTCCACCTTCTTTTTCTTTGCTTTTATATCTGAGCTGTCATCATATAGTATGGAATAGTGCTTTGGTCAGTTTGGGCCAGCTGGCCTGGTTATGTTCCTTCCCAAGATTTTGCCCACCCCCAGCCTTCTGATGGGGAGTAGAATGTTGAGAGACAGCACTGATGCTGTGCCAGCCCTGCTCAGCAGTACCAAAACTCTGATGTGTTCTCAACACCTTTCTAGCTACCAATGCAGAGCACAGCAGTGTGAGGGCTGCTGTGGGGAAATGAACTCCAGCTCAGCCAGACCCAATACACCTACTCAGCAGAGTTGAAAGGGTACTTCAATGGTTTCTTAGATTGATCCCAACCTTAGCAAAACTGACTTGTAGAGGGAAACGAAGCAAGTTTGACTAGATGTCTGCCTAGATTTTACAATGATGGTTGAACTGAATTATTGGAAAGACACAGGAGAAAAAGTGGAAAGAAATAAAATTAAATATGCTGAAGGACAGTAAGTAGGGCCAATATAATGCTCAGTAGATGAGTTCAGGGTAACTATAACAGCAATATCCTTCAATGACTTCAGAGGAGCAAGGCTGCTGTAAGGAAGTCTAGAGAACAGATGTTGTCATAGTTAATGTAGGCAATAATAAAAGCTTGCACAAATGTTTTGACTGCGTGCACAGTTGGACTGACAAGGTTTGAGAGAAACCCAGTGAAAGCATCCCCCTGGAGACAGCAGGAGTTTAAGCTTGACATTAGTGGAGTAATTTGAAGAACAGTAATGTTTCTGCCTAAGATGGAAAATGAATTAGTGAAATGTTTTGAAAGAGAAGATCAAGAGATTAATTTTGGTCATAATGAATTTAAAGTAACAACTGGATGCAGTTATTTGTGAAAAGCAGACCAAGATCCTTGGCTGGATGAAAGGTAATAGATCTTCCGAAGAAAGACACATTTTCAAGTAATTTAAATATCATTCCAATACATACTTGAAAACTAGTGAGCTGTATTTTTACCATAGCCTGGAGGTCAAAATAGTAGTCAAGAGGCCATGAACAACATTAAAAAAAAAAAAAAAAAAAA
>VZTG01002138.1:1576886-1625823 GCA_013397845.1 Melanocharis versteri | reverse complement strand
AAAAAAAAAAAAAAAATTGGCAAGGTGTTGACAAAATAAAGAAGTCAGTGTTATCAGTACAAGTAAATATATCACTTCTGGAACATTTACTTACACCCAGTTGGAATTATATTGAAGAGATTCACTAATTAATTCCCCCTAACCCTCTCAAATGTCCAGCTGTAGCCTGCAATATATCTAATACTATGCTTTAAATTTATACAAGTTTACAGGTCTAAAAGGTCTGCATCTCTTCTATAAAAGAAGACTTTCTCCTTTTAATTGTATTTTTCTTCTTCTCCCTCCCACTTCCACACTTTACTGGGAGGCAGTTTATCTGTTGAAATACATTGAAAGTTTATATCTAAAATAAATATTCATAATGCAAGATTTTAATAAACTGCACCAGACATTTTTATGGTGCTACTAAAAAAACAAGTGAATTTAATTAAAAAAGGAGATGAAAGAATGTGAATTGACATAAGCTTGTTTCATACAGAGTGCCATAATAGATTCAAGAGCCACCAGAGATCAAGGAAAGGGAGGGATGAGAATGGAAAGCAATTTTGCTGGAGGGAATCTCTCTTGCTGGAATTATAGTGAATAGGGAGAAAACCAGAAATAATAATAAGAAAATGTTCAAGAGCCTCAGTAGTAGATAAACTGCATAGATAAACCAGGAATTTTTATTTTATAAGGAATGCTGGCATCCATATATTTGAAACTATCTCCAGTTTCTCAAATTTTATGATTGCTTTAAAATCCAGATCATAAAAACAGAATCCTCCCATGGTTCATGGGTTTTCAGTCTTTCTCTTTTCCATCTCTCTCACACAGAGGAAAAAAGCAGAGCATCTGGTTTTGCAGTTTGGAGTTGTGCCCTTGGCTCTCGATAAATTAACATATGATCAAACCCATTTGCACCTGTGCAAACTGGTAGTCTCTAGCCAATGTGCTTTGTTTTGTTTTTTTTTTTCAGTTGATTCTGCTAGATTTATCTAAACTTTGAAAAGTCAAGTCCAAAACTAAAGCAAAACCAAGCTGTTTAAATATTGACTCATCGTATGTTTATTGAACACATTCAAATTTATTTGTCTATTTGCATTTCTTGAAACCCAAAAATTTTCATAAAAGAACATTGTATGTTAATAATACTTTATTGTCTTCACAACCAAAAGATGTGAACCTTAAGGGTATTAACCTTCTCAGCCACTGAAGAGAGAATGTTTGAAAGAAATAGTTAAGTAAGACTCACACAGACCTTACCCTCCTTCACATATTTTCCTAGAATAACTGATAAACACCATGTTTGCCATACACTTCTCAAATCTGTAAAAATATGACTCTGTAACCAAAACAATATTTTCTTTAATGCCAAAACAATGCCTCACAAAGACACTGATATTTTTGCTTGAAATGAAAGACCAATAGGTGATTTGGATATCCCGAGGCAGAGTTAAGGATCATTAGCATTGACAAAACAAAAAGTTTACTGTTATTATTATCAAACATCAAGAAGATTATAGCTGTTACAAATTGCTCTGTTTCAGGTATTTCTTGAAAATATTTCTTATATAAAAGACCTGCTTATCTCGCTTTAATTAATTTAATCTTTGTACTCAGTCTCTAGTGTATGTTCTTCACACAATACATTAGTATCTATGCATTCATATATAAGGTCATTTTGTCTAAACTTTATGTAGTTGCAGGATGGACACCTCAAAGCCTACTGAGAATGGGTTCAATCCAAAAATCGGTGTAATGTAAAGCAAGGATTTCTACCATCTCTCAATATTAGAACTCATAAGCTCTACTCATGAGACCAATAGAACTTATTTACTACAGCAAAAATAGAGTCATTGTTCTTTCTTCTTAGTTTAGGCACACAAATTCTCAATACATTTACAGTGGTGTACTTTGGAAACAAGCCTTCTGAGGACTGTTTATGCTATGTCTATTTCTTTAGAAATGGTCAACTACTAAACTATTTGGTCCAGATAAGTAACTTATGGAGTTTCCAGAAGTTCTAAATATGTCTTTGTTTTCTGTATTTCAACTGCTAAAACAGATTCCTAGCCAACCTAGTAGCTTCTTGTAAAATAAATTTAGAGAAGGAAAATCAATCATTTCAACTTGTTGTGAACATGAATTCCATGCAACTAATTTCTTCTTCATAAGACCACAGCAGTTGTCCTCAGATCTCTTCTATTTGGGGTGATTACAGTTTAACTGTCTGTCCTGTCTTCTCTAAACAACCTCGTTTTCAGCTGAGTACCACAGCCTCAACTGCATTGCTTGAAATGATGCATGGGATTAAAGGGTAAACAAGTTTATTTGAATAGTCAGGATAAAGCCAGATGGAGTTTAAGATCAGTGTAATTTATTAACAATAAAAGACATTGTATTCCCCTGTTGTTGGTTTTTTTTTTTCCTATTACACATACAGACCTGTTGCAGCTACAGTAGTACAAGTGGTCTGCAGAATTTTTATGTACTTTTGTCCATGAACATTGAAGAAAATAGATTTTTGATCAAACCAGAAGTTGTGATGTGTCAACTCCTTAGGGAAATATCTGAGTTTGCATATGAATATTGATGTGATAGATGAGCTTCAAATGTTCTTTCCTACTAAAGCTGCAGTCATTCAATCAGAAAGCAGTTGTGAGTATGAAATGGTGGGGGTCTGTTCCAACCTGTGAATAATGAACTTCAGACAGCTGAAGACATCTTCAAAGTGAACACATCAAATGACTTCTAGCCTACCATATGTTTCTATCTAGTCTTCAGTTAACAATTGCAAAATAATAACAATCTGAAGCTGTTTACATATAATTTGCAAAAATAAAAGGGCCAAATAATTTGCTAACTATAAAGAAATATTTGATGGACGAAAAAATAACCCTTTTACAATAAATGTTTCACTGGCACAGATAATTCATAGATTTTATGAGGGTTTTGGTAAAATAAAATTAATTCAGGTATTTCCTCTAAGATTACTAGTACTTTTAGAAAGTAATAAAAATAGAATAGAGTCATAAAACAAAACAAAACAAAAAAAGGCAAAACCCCACCCCTAATAAATCAGCTACTTTTTTGTCTCAGGATAATAATTTTACAAAAGTAGAATCTAGATTTTCCAAACAAAGGGTGCTCATAGAGAATGACTTCATAGCACAACACACTGCAGGACAATAATTCTGTAATATGGTGTGTCCTTCATGTTTCTAACTGCCTTAAAATCACATTTCTATGTATTTATCTCTCTCACCCTCATAAATCTTTCAGTTCCTCTCCAGTAGATTGCTCCACGGCTGCCCTAGATGGACAAGTGACAGCATATGCTGTGGCTGTGTGTGCTGCTGCTGGCCAGCAAGCATGTGCATGCTGATAGACCTAACAGCTGGCGACACAAAACTGGTAATTGCTGATCTCATAACACTTGCTGGAATTTAATTATGTTCATGACCTTTAATCCTCTGTGAATTTGGCTCAAATTGATAAGCACATGGAAAACTTCTTGAAGAAAGACCATGTAATTGCGACACTGCCTTGTTTCTAAAAGATATCCTAAGAAATATTTCAGAAGTAACCTCAGTGAGATGACAGCAGTTCAGAAAATTAAGGATCAAGGTCTGTTTAACATCTTTGTTGGCAACATGGACAGTGGGATCAAGAGCACCCTCAGCAAGTTCAGTGACAACTCTGTGTGGTGCAGCTGACATGCTGTAGGAAAGGGATGGCATCCAGAGGGACCTAGACAGGCTGGAGAGGTGGGCCTGTGCAAACCTCATGAAGTTCAACAAATATTTATAACAAATAAAATTTTGCAAATTCAAAAGCTCTATGGAATGTTCTATTTATGGCTCTTAGTTTAAAGTGTGGAACAAAATGCCATAAAGAATAGAAAAGCATGTATTCAATCAAAGTAAAATGCTACCTAACTCAACAAAAAACCCTGTCTGGAATGTGTACATAACTGTTTGTCAAATAATGGCAAATAATTAACAAGTTTGTAAAAATCAAAAAAATATAATGAAAAGTTATATTTTCTATTGACAAAGTCATGTAAGAATAAGCTCATCCATCTGTAAGTCTGAAAAGACAAAAAATTATATACATAGTCAAAATATTTAAAATGTATAGTATTAAGAAATATGTTCTTTAAAAAGGTGAAAATCAACACAGAGCATTTTTCTTGAAAGTAGCTTGTGTCTTTTATACTCTCTGAATCTGCTACAACAAAAGCAACAGTCACCTAAAGCCCTTATGTTTTCCTCCCACTTCTACAATATCTCTCGTTCTCACTCTTTGTGACACATTCTGACACACATTTTGGTTCTCCAGATTCATAATTACGCTTCACAAAAAATCAGTGCAAGTTAAATCTTTCTCTCTTTTTCATCAGTCCTCAGCAGACTTTTTGGTAAGAACTTACCTCTTCATACTCTGTGTTGGTCTTGATCCCTTGGGAGAAAAGAAAGCATGGTGGTCTGGAATCAGACATAGAAACACACCAAAGATGTACTTCTCTGATAATTTATTGTGGCGCAAAAGGAGGTGTTCTTTCACACTCTCTAGTAAATATCAAAGTTAACTAGGGTGTAACACCTTTTTCAGTAGCAGACAAAGGAAATATATGCTCTAGCTGAGACAAGCACCATGCATTATTATGGCTCAATACTTCTCTTGCCTTCTCAAAAGAGTGGGTAAATGCATAGGCTATACAAAGACATTCAGTGAGAGAATTTTTAACTACAACACTGTTCACAGAACTGTTTTAATGTAGTTCCAAAAGGAAAAAAAAAAAGCCTTGTCCCATTATTGATTTATCAGGTTCAAAGACTGTCCCAGCAGACCCTACATGATTACAAAGAAAATAAATTTTGATATAAAATAGGGAAATGAATACTGTAAATTAGATACAAATCCAAAACTGCTTCAACACAACACACTGCTGAACCCAAATATTTGAAATAGTCCTGGATTGTGAACACTTAGACCAGAAATTCTGTGACTGGGTTGTGAAATGTAGAAAGGTTGAATATATATGCATGTGCTTCTTCCACTTATGACTTACCAGAAGGTTGAAAAATGTTGTTAATGACACTAACTTCAGGTCAGTATCAATATACCTTGTGCCTGTCTATTTCATAAATTTAAGATTATAAAAAGGAAAACTGCAGATAAAGATGAAAATAAGCACTCTGTATTTACGGTTGTAGGGAAATCTTAGAAGAGTTGCACATTTAGTAGAAGCCACTAAAGACAATTACGCAATTTTTCTTACAGGCCAGTTATCTGTATTCACATCTTACAAAAAAATAACATAAATTTAAAAAAAAAAAAATAATAAAAGAAAAGAAATTACAAAAGTGAATACAACAAACACAGATACAAACAGAAATCAATGAAATTAGTCATGGTTTCAAATTAAAAACCTATATTATTACTCTGGAAGGCCATTCCTCCTACATATAAGAAAATCCAAACAAATCCAGGGGAAGGAAGTCACCTGTAGTTGTTTAAATCTTCTAGATTTTCAGCTTTGAACTATTTTTGTTTCTCAGGTACAGGGAAAGGCCGACAATTTTTTATGATATGTTAGCTAAATCTGTAATGGACTTCGTAAACATACACCTTTGGTTTTTGTTTTAATCCAAAATTTGAAAGGACTGTGTACCACCTCTCCATCATGAGAACTAGGATAGTTCAACCAAGAAGTAGAGAATACATTTTCTCTATGTTTCAACATTGCAAAGCCTATTCAGAAACTAGACAAATTTGTTTCCTTGTATTCCATCTCAGATCAGAGTGAGTCAAAATGATTATGTTCCCTTTGGCTGTCTTTATGAAGAATCATTTCTTGTCACTTTATATTCATGAGGTAATTCAACAATGCATGTTTTTATCAGATGTCTAAGAGGCAGAGGCATAGGGAAGCAGATAAGTGTCTGGGTCATTTGCGTAAGAAGCACCTTAAAGTACAGAGCAGTTAATTTAAGGACAAAACAAAATATTCATAATTTCAAAGTTAGATCCAAATTTAATAACCTTTTTATTGTTATTTGTCATATTAAAAAAAAAAAACAAAACAAACAAACCAAAACCCCAAAAACAAACATACAAAAAACCCAAACAAAAAACCCAAACAAAAACAAAATAAACAAACAAACAAACAAAAACAAAAACAAAGAAACAAACTTTTAGGAGGAACTTGGAAAACACTATAGAAATTCTTTCTTTTGCAAAATCCTGTTGTGATGAATTTTTCCAATATGAATAGACCCCTGCACCTAAGCTCTTTAGGAAGAAAATAATGAGTTAATATTCATGACCAAAGGGGAAAGATCACGTGTAAATTTGCATGAGCTAAGGTCCTGAAATTCTTCTCTAGCACTGATACCATCAAAAGAAGATAGAAACCTCCTCAGGCTGTATCTGCCCAGGGGCTCTCCTTTATAGTCTATTCCTCTCAGACCTTTCTATGACTTTCATTCTTTCTATAGTTTGTGATCAATAATATTGAGTTGGTGGTACAAACATGTAATCATATTCTACATGGGCTGTGTTTTGCCCTGATTTTGCTGACAGTGATGATAACAAAGTAACTCTATCCACCTCACTTTATTTACACAATAGGTAAATAGCACTAATTATATTAGAAGTGGTATTAATGTTATAGAGTGCACTGAGGAAATTCAATATAAAGTTCCCTCTAAGTATAATAATAATCATGTCTATATACCTATAGTTAGTTTTTGGTACTCTGTTTTATTTCTAATTGAGTCTTAAAAGGAATTGATTTGAACTAAATTTCAAATTGAAATTGACTCAGAAGCATTATCTGCAAAATAGTCACTCTCAATTCCTTGCTAAGCTCAAGAGCTCTATCCAAAATTTAAGTCTGAAGACCCCGTGTTATACAGCATTCTCAGGAAAAAGAAAAAAATAAAACCAAACCCCCAACCACAACAACAACAATAAAACCAAAACCAACAAAACAAAAACAAACAAACAAACAAAAAACAAACAACAACAACAAAAAAAACAAAGCAGAAGTCCTAAGTAATGGTAAGATAATTCCAGAAGATGACTACTCAATGTTCCATGTAAAGATGTCTAAGCAGCATGGCACCTTTTCATTAAGAAAGGGCCATTTTCAGTACACTTAGGCCTTCAACCTTGATAATATCTTACTTTTATCTTCATGTCTATGGAAAACAGCATTACAGTGGCTCATAAGAGGAAAACTGCGATTTGGAAAAAGTACATCAGAAGAGACAGTCAAGTGCTACATCTTAGAGACTACCGATTAGTTCTGGTTGTTTTTGGTTTTTTATATTAGTAGTTGCAACTTTGGTGGAAAATGCATACAAAACATATGCAGATTGGGATAATTTAAAACTGAAATACTATGGCAATTTCAACTTATTTATTTAATGCATATTTTAGTCTTACAAAATCCACATTTATTTAAAAAGCCATGAACAAAAGATAATTCAAGTGCCCAAATAACATAATATGCTATTATGATCCAACATTCATAATTCTTTTTCCATTACAGAAACACAGTCTCACATATAGGTGTTAATACTAGTATTTCCTAAAAATCAAACATAAGATTTTAAATTTTCATTCTAAGCACCGATATCACACAAATGCAATGTGAACTGCATCATTCAGTTACAAAAAAACTCCAAACATTTCAGTATGACTTGCATTCTATTTGGCAAGTAGAATTTAGCTGGATCTTTCTCTACAGAGGATCAGCTGGAAACTGTACAGTGCAGCTCATGATGCACTCTATGGGCATCATGGGCATTCATGCCCAAGGTAGCAGTGTTATCCCTGTCTTTTATTTACATATATTAGTTTCTCTTTGTTCCTGTGGTAACTACTTTTCATGAAGGCACATTTCAATGTAGACTACAGTCAGAACAAGCCTGTACTGGTGGTTGTTTTGTTGGGTTTTTTTGCAACACACTGCATAGATAGTATTCTAAGCTACATGCTTAAGGCAAAAAACCTAAAACCCCCATGCCCTGGTGATCTGGAGGTTCCAATGCTAAAGTAATAAAATAACCAGAAATCCTACTTCCTTATTTTCTATTTATCATTAGATTATCTGAAACTTTTCTTATCATTTCAAGGCTGGTCATTAAGGGCATGGTTATTTCTAAGTATTATGTTTCGCATAAAAAGCATTAATGAGATAAATATCTTAATTGAGCAGGAGCACTATAAGATTATAATACCAGAGTTAGTTGAGGTTGTTATCACAGAATATGTTGAGTTGGAAGGGATCCATCAGGATCATTGAGCCCATCTCCTGGCCCTGTGCAGAACACCACCCCCAGAGTCACCCCATGTGCCTGAGATCTTCTTGAACTCTGTCAGGCTTGGTGCTGTGACCACTTCCCTGGGGAGCCCATTCCAGTGCCCAAACACCCTCCGGATAAAAAAATGTTTCCTGATCTCTAACCTAAACCTCACCTGACCTCAGCTTCATGCCATTTCCTCAAATCCTGTTACTGGTCATGCGAGAGTAGAGATCGGTACCTGCCCCTCATGAGGATGTTGAAGACCACAGTGAAGTCTCCCCTCAGTCTCCCCTTCTCCAGGCTGAACAGACCAAGTGACCTCAGCTGCTCCTCATACAGCTTCCCCTCAAGGCCCTTCACCATCCTCATTGCCCTCCTTTGGATTCTCTCTAATAGCTTAATGTCTTTTTTATATTGTGGCACCCAAAACTGTACACGGGACTTGAGATGAGGCTGCCCCAGTAAAGAGCAGAGCAGAGCGGGACAATCCTCCCCCTTGCCCGGCTGGCGATGCTGTGCCTGATGCACCCCCGACACAATTGGCCCTCCTGACACTGCTGACTCACATTCAATTTTCCATCGACCAGGTCCCTTTCCGCAGCACTGGTCTCTGGTCTCTCACTCCCTAGTCTATACATAAACCAGGGCTGCCCCATCCCAGGTGCAGAATCCAGCACTTGCCCTTTTTAAGCTTCATATGGTTGGTGATTGTCCATCTCTCTAATTTGCCAAGGTCTCTCTGCTCTTGAGGGAGTCCACAGTTCCTCCAATTTAGTGTTGTTGACAAACCTACTTAGTATTTCTTTAAGTTCTTCATCCATGTTGTTAATCATGTTGAAGAGTAACAGCATGTTAAACAGTAACAGAAAAAATCATAAAATTAGTCTTTATAATGCTTTAGTGTACCAGTGAAAATTTTTATTACATAACCTTGCTTGAAATAATAGGAAGCCCTGTAGCAGAAAACTGAATATCCTAATATTTTTACAATTCTAAAAATTATGTTAATTGCTCATTTATTTCAGACATCAAAACCTAGGCGTATGACTTCTTTTTTCCACAGATATCTATTCTATGGTAATAAATTAGAGTTTAGTGCATAAATTATTCATGATCAAGTTTTCCCATATGTAACTGTACACAGAGAGATTTGAGCAGGTGCAGTTTGGTGCAGTAGGATTTCTAGTCTCAGAATCAGTAGGTGTGCTGACAGAAAGTCATACATGTGCAAAAATGTCATCAGTTACATTATCTGTGATTCCAGAACTAGCATGGTGCCTGCCAGCTTCAGAGTTATCCTGCCTACTCTACTGGCCACTGTGGACATGTACTTAGTAGCCTGGGTATGCCAGTTGTTAAGATTTTAAACATAAGTCTTGTGATAATTTCTGTTTTCTTGGAAGATCCTGAGGCAAGAATTCTAAGCCCACATGAAAATCTCAGCCTGCATGCTAAAAATTTTTCTTGTGATTCTTCAAGTAATGGAAAAAAGCTTTGAAATTTCACCGAAAATGTACCCTAAAGGATAAGAAAGCTAAGAGAAATGCAAATGCCCAAATCCCCCCCCTTTTTTTTTTTTCCTTCTAGGTAGTGTAATATTTAATGACTCTAAATAATCTTGAGATATTTTTTGGTTTTCAGGCACTGGAAAAGGTCCTTAAACAAAAGAGCGGAAAAACCAGTCAGGATAGAAGCAACACAGTGGGTACATTACGCCACATATGGTATATCCACAGGAAAGCCAGAATTTTTTGGGAATATGCAGCTTCCAAAAGATGACCTATCTCCACTGCACCAAACGTAGCTACTGATGTGTGCTATGTGTGCCTTTATTACACTCTACCTTTTAGAAAGTTAATAGTAAATCTGAACATCACAATTTCCTGAGCACGGGATCTACATTTCTGAAAACTACTCTTAGCATCCATTACACCTATTATTTCTCATACCAAAATTCACATTTTGAAGTTGTCTTTTAACATAAATTTTGTTAAACCAACCATTTGTTTAGCATATCATATGCCAAACATGCATCATGAAAACAGTAAGCAGCCAATGATGCCTTTAGCAGTAAAATGTTTTATTGTGAGCTTACTCAGGGTATTTAATGCTCTTGCTTTCTCTACACTCATTGGAAGGTATGTTTATCACTTTGTATGATGCTCTTACCACTCAGAAGAAGAGGAAACATGACAACTACAGTTTTCTGGTTATATAATGTTATGTCCAAGGTTTGATTTTATAAAATAAAAAAAAATAAATAATAATTAAAAAAATCAGCATCAAATAGTCTAGAAGAACAGCAGCAAGGAGTGTGAAATTTAAGGAGAAAAACAAAGTATATTGGAAGCTTCCATTCCCACTGCCTGAACTGTTTAATGCTGTTATTTGTCACTAATAAGTGCCCATTAATAAAAAAAGTTGTCATGGAGGGAAAAAGGAACATTAAAAACATGATGCTGTTAAATTCAATTTACTGAACAGGCCAAATTAGACAGAGGCAGTGTCAGGAAAAGCTTACCCTCATGTACACACCCAAAATTAACTGAGACTGCACCAGTTATTTTTGCAGCGACCAGCACAGCTTAGCCACAGGAACATAACATTGACTCATGGTAGTCTCAATGTCTGGTTCAGGACAGGAGGTCAACACCCACATGCAACTTTTTCATCTGGGCCTTCTGCTTCTTGAAGGCATTGGATGTCCACGTAGCAACACTTTCCCCAATCTTTCTTACTGGTGGTGTTAAATAGCAAGATCACATGCAATCAAATCATTATCATAGTGTACTTTTCCATCAGTTTCAGGTATTGTTCTGTGTCACAAATGAGTACTTTAATATCACTGAAAAAATCACCAGCAAAGGTATAAGCAAAACCAGGTTTAATATAAAAGCAACAGCATGATAAAGTTCATTTGCAAGCTTTGCTCTACTACTTATTAGACGGTTAAAGCACAGCAAGAAAAAAAGCAAAAACAAAAAATCCAGAGTCAATAAATCCAAACTGAAATAAACCCAAAACTATTTATGTGGAGGTCAGGGAGGAAGAAAAAAGGATAGGAAAGGGTAAGGATAAAAAGGAGTGTGGACTAAAGGCCCAACAGAACTTAACCAGTAACTTAAGTCAAACAAATTTCCAAAGGATTCATATAGAATTTACTATACCACGACAGTAACTTATGTACAGGCCTAACTTACTTACAAAACTAAAGTATTTCAGAATCTAGGAGAGCAGCATTCCTAGCACATTTACTGTGGCATATTCACACTTGCATGCACATAGACATAAAGCATCTGCAAAAGGTGCCTGTGAAAATTTCCACTCAAATTCACTGAAATAGTCACTTCGGATGCCTTGCATCTTCTCAGCAGGCAAGGGGTTGAGCCTTAAGGAGTGGAGAGTATCAGCCCAGGATCCATTGTTGTTTGGTGATCCTCCAAGTAAAAATCTTGCAAGTTCACTAGCTCCAAGAGGTCCCACTCAGAGGGAGGTTGCTGGTCACAGCCTGCTGTGGTCCAGAAAACCTTAAATAGTCTCATTTTGGGCCACTGTTCATTGGCCACAAAAAAGTTGGCTTAAGTCATAGCAGTTTTTCATCCTGGCTCCAACTTGGGTCAGTAACTTTATTTGAAAGTTTAATAACATAAATATTATTCCACTTCAGTTGTTATTCAGAAAAAAAAAAAGAAAAAGAAAAAAAAAGCAGGCACTTGTTAGGACAGCACAAGCTCCTGGGAACAGATAGCGTTTCTAATGAGCTCAAGAGGAGCTCAGCCCAGGTGCTGTTTGTCAAGGCCAAGGTGTAACAAGCATTTCTCAGATCATAGTGTGGTGGGGGGGAAGGGTAAGTGGGGCTGCCACCACCTGCTGTCACGTCTTAATCCGTACAGATTCATCACACTCTGTTTTGTTTTCATTATCCTGACATTCACATATCATTATATTCAATTACTCAACCCTCCATCAAACCAAGGTCATGAACCCTCTGTGTCAGGAGTAAAAGAAACTTTTTTTTATCTTTTAGCATGCTCATTTATAATTAAATTAAGAAATTTCCTGAAGAATTATTGTGCATATTTTCTCTCTTTTCAGGGAAGAAAATGAACACTACTTAATGGACCATATGTTCAGGTGAAGTAAATCCTGGTAGCATGACTGACTTCAAATATTTCTAGGTCCAGAAAAGGACACATTCTGATTTCTCAGTTCCTTTTTTCCCACTCCACCACCTCTCCTGCGTTTCATATCACTTTGGCTATAGCATTCATGAAATATTAATAGTGATTTAATGTGAAATGAAACACTCTTAGAACAACCAAATATTCTATCCCTGTTCAGAATTACTTGTTTGTTCTATCTGCCATTTTGCCTGTCAGGTCCCTTAATGTACTCTACTGTCACAGCATCAGCTGATTTCCTCTGAAAAGTAAAAAAAATAAATTAAATTTTTAAAGCTTTCTTATAATTTGTTTAGTTTGGATAAGCAACTTATACTTATCAATCCCTAGCAGACACTGTTGTATTCTGAGAGGCCTATTCAGATAGCAGAGAAACTAAAACTACATTTGTTTTATTTCCTTTCTTGGGCCAGATTCTGCTCCCAGTAAAAATGAGTGTTCCAGAGAAATAACGTGGATTTAACCACTACTTCCAAGATTTTCTTGAAAAGTACTTGGAGCTACTGATGAGTTAAAAACTGGACATGAGCCAGCAATGTGCACAAATGTATTCTAGCCCGCATCACAACACACGTGGCCAGAAGATCAAGGGAGGTGATTCTGCCCTGCTACGTCCAGCTCTGGGGTCCTCAGCACTGAAAAGACATGGACCTGGTAGAGTGGGTCTGGACAAGGGCCACAAATGTTTGGAGAGATTAAACACTTTTGCTGTAAGGGAAGAGTGACAGAGTTGGTGTTGTTCAGCCTGGAGAAAAGAAGGTTCTGGGGAAGCCTTTATTGCAGCCTTTCAGGCTTAAAGGGGGTCTATAAGAAACTTTTAGGGACAAACTTTTCAGCAGGGCCCGCTGCAATAGGGCAAGGGTTAATGGTTTTAAACTGAAAAAGGATCAATTTAGAGTAGCTATAAGGAAAAAGTTTTTACAATGAGGGTGATTGTGGCAGTTTAGGAATGGCATTCCCACTTCCTCCCCGCCCTCCTCCCAAACCCCCCTCCAACTCCCTCTGGTTAGAGAAACAAACAGTAGAGATTACAGGTTGAGATAAGAACACTCTACTGGAAATAGCAATAAGATAAGAAAATTAAGGGTATCAGCAACAAAATTAATAACAAAAATATTAAAAAAAAGAGTGATTTACATGCAAACAATACTCACCAAGCCTGAACTGACACAGTGGGATCCTGAGACAGTGAACAAAACTGCCAACGGGATGCTTGGTGCCCATGCTTTTCTTCCCAAGCCAGGCCCCTTCTTCTCAGAAGTGAGAATCCCTTCCTTCTGTCCCCAAGAGATAACCTGAAGTGGTATAGAGTAACAGCCTAGACACATCCTCACTGCTACTGCAAAAAATTAACCCTGTCCCTGGCTGACACAAGGACAGTGATGAAACACTGGAACAGGTTGCCCAGAGAGGTGGTTGATGCTCCATCCCTGGAAGCATTCTAGGTTATGTTGGGTGGGGCTCTAAGCAACCTAATCTATTTGAAGATATCCATCTCTTTGCAGGGCGTTGGACTAGATAACCTTTAAAGATCCCTTTCAACCTGAACCAGTCTATGACTTATGATTTTCAGAAAAAAAAAAAATCACATTTTTGTGGCAGCACTTTGTACATAGGGTACCACAATATAACTGAGTAATTATTTGGGATTTTCTTGTGTTGCTTATGCTTTTTAATAATGCATGGCATTTAAATATATAGAATAATATATCTTTATGCATTTAAATAAAAATAAATAAATACATAAATAAAACCACTAAGTTGAGTGGTGCAAGACCCTTGCCTTTTACATTTTTCATGACCAGAATGATGTTCCACATTGTGACACTTCATGATGCTCAAAAGAGCTTTCACAAAATTAAATTAAACATGATTGCCACCCACTGTGTTTTCAGAGATGAGGAATCTTAAAATGTAATTTAAAGATATTTATTTTGGAGAAGATTTTCAAATATCAGATTGGTGGGCAACAATATGAAAATAGATGGATAGGATGGACGGGTAAAAATGGATAGGATGCAAATTCTACATTTTCCAATGAGTATATATTATTTTTAATTGATAGGATGAATTAAAAATAAGTGATTGCATAAGTACTTTTTATGCTTCTTGAAAACAAGAGAACATTTAATAATTAATTATGAACGTTTTTAATGTAGGGATTTTTCCTCTTGTCCTTCACCAACTTTTCCTACTGGTCTTTGCATTATTTCTAATGTAGCAAGGATTTCTCATTGTCATATTTATAGGTCCAAGACAAAATAGTTGCTTGGCTCTTCACCTTTAGAATTTTAAAAACTGAGTTGGAACTATTCTATCCTTCTGGAGATTCTTTAAAACATTCTGATTATTAGTAAGCAAATCCTAAATCTTCCTTTGAAAATCAGGCTCTTTCAGAGAGATCTCAAAAATATGCTTTCCAGAAACAAAAGAACCCCAAACCACTTCTCATTTTTGAAAATATAGACTGCAACTCATGGGAAATAGCATTAAAAGAAGCTACTCATACACAGTCTATAAAATCAATGTGTAAAAAATGGAAAAGCCTGTACTGGTCAAGAATAAAAGAAATTGTAATACATGAAACAGTTAAACTTCCTTTCTGTGTCCCACTGTGTGAGATGGTTCCTTATCTTTATCTGAAGGCCATCTGACACATGCTGTTTTGTACTTGGACTTTGAGAAAAGGATGAGATGCATGCAGGAGGTGGCAGTCTAACAAAGAATAGACATACTTCCAATGCATTGAACATGACTCATACCACGCTTCTATCTTAGAAGATGCAAACGTTTGCGAGTGAAAAATATTTCTTTTAATATATTCATATGGACATTCCTAAGCTGTCCTAACATCCAGTTATTTTTGCAGTTATTTCTGTAAAACAAAATGCTCTATTCACAAAAGAATTATGCCCTAGTCCAAGCTTGAATTTAGTCTGCATATTTGGGGTTTTTTTAAGTGTGCACTTAAATGGAATTCTCATTCTAAAACATGTCCTAGTTATGCTGTGACTTTTCTGCCATGAAAGGATAGTAGGCAAACACAAGAGGAAAGGGAGATAATTAGACATTATATAGAGTAGCTTGTAAACTAATAAGAAGTATTATTTATAATCTAAAAAAAGATGGCATATCAAAAATTTGGGTAGATTGGGAATGAAACTCAGGAATTCGAAGCTTAGGGTATTTGCATATAAGTAATGCCACAGTTTTTTGTGGCGTCACCATTCGTATATGAAGCAGTTTTTCCACTGTTCAGATCTATTTCATACAGATTTAAAAACTAGGCACTGAGAAACTCCCCTTAAGACCAAGACATGAAATCAAGACTTTGTATGGAAGAAAGGCACAAATATATACACTGCTACCCCCAAATATTTTTTTTTTAGGAGCATAGAAATGTTCACATGCTGTTCAGCTATTACCAGTATGGTATCCCTTGCAGAAAAAAAGGAAAAACAAAATCAAAACACAGGAGAGGCTGTTGATAACAATTGGTATATTCTTCTATCAACATTTCTTCTCTGCGAAGTCAGCAGAAGAAACTGTTATTTGGTCATTTTACTATTCTGAGGCAAGAGGAAGACAATTACAATACAAACTTCCTGACCTCTCAAGATCGTAAGAAATTACTCATTACTTTTCCTTACTGAACTCAACTGCCTTTGCCAGCTACCAGCAGAGAGATGATCAGGACAATGTTTCTCAGAGAGAATTCTAGCTCTTGAGTCTGCTCAAATAATCTATCAAAACGCAAAATTGAAATCAGAAGATGAAGAAGAGTTTATTATGATAGACCAAAAGTCTTATGCCATTACTCAGATGTCCACTAAAATGTCAGAAAATCATCTTTTAGGTGTGATCCTACCCTTCTCCCAGTTCTTCTCCTCAGTTAGATCTAAAGTAGCCATTCTCTCTCCCCCTATTTTAATTTTGTATTTGTCCATTATGTAAAATTCTAGATAAGCAAGTAATGCACAGTATATAAGGCCCATACTTTCAGTTTAAGTATCAAATCTGGATTTTGTGAACACCTCCATTAGTATTGACATTACATTTTAATTAAAAGGCAAAGCCAGCTCGTTGTTTGTTGAAAACAAACCACAGTGCTTAATTTATCATGTAGACTCATCTTGTTCCAAGTACATACTGATAACAAGTACAAATACATTCATTATTGCTAACACAAGGAAAATTTCATTATCATGCTTTACACTAATTCCATCCCTGTTCCTTTTATATTAATAAAACACATACATTTCAAGGCACAGAAATGACTTAACATCTTTATAACAATGTGTCTTTTAAGACAGTAGTCATAAGTTTATTTGGCTTTCAGTAAAAGGAGATGGACATATTTCATATGAGTCAGCTTCATCTTTAGATCATAGTCCCACAGAATTAAGCATAGGAACTGTCCAGCCTAGAGTGTTGGATTGGGCTGTTTTCCAAAAGTAAAAAGTGACTCAAGGACACAGACACTCTAAACACAGAGCAATAATACGCCTACATATCTAAACAGAATCACAAAACCACAGAACTGTGAAGTTGGAAGGAACCTCTGGAGATCTTTCTGTCCAAGTCCTTCCTCAAAGGAGGGCCAACTACAGCAAGTTGTTGAGGGCTGTGTCCAATCAGACCTCAGTAACTACATGCATGGAGACTCCACAAACACTCTAACTCCGTGCTCTACTGTTTGGCCATCTTCAGGTCGGAAGACTTTTTCACCATTTCTAATTGGAATTTCCCATGTTGCAACTCATCTTTTTACTTCAACCCATTTCTTTAATCAGGCCCGTTAAAAACTTATCTATGAAGTGTCTAAACATAGGGACATAGGGCAACGGTGGTGTCCTGGTTCCAGCCAGGACAGGGTTAATTTTTGCAGTAGCAAAGAAGGGGCATGGCTAGGACCTGGAAGTTATTCTGTACCACTTCATACAATTTCTGGGGAAAGGGGAAAGGGACTGTCTCTGGGGAAGAAGGGGCTCTGGTCCAGCGGAGGATATGTGGCAAAGAGAGACATCCAGTATTGTCGGTTGTCGAGAGGTCTCTGTCTGAATTGATCCTTCTTGTACCCTTTGTCATTTGTATTCTTGCTGTTACTGCTTGTTTTCGTATCTCATTGCTGTTTCCAGTAAATTGTTCTCATGTCAACCCATGATCTTTGCCTTTTGTGCTTCCAATTCTCCTCTCCACCTCACTGCAGGAAGGAGGGGAAGGAGAAATCTGGGGAGCGAGACGGCAGTGCATGGTTTGGAGAGTCTTGACTGGGGGGGGCATTGATTTGGGGAGTACCATTCCTAAATCATGACAGGTGCAGAAGGAAGCATCCTACTTCACAGCAGGATGGATAGGTGTTTTTTTGTGGTGTTTTGTTTTGGCTTGGTTTGGTTTGGTTTGGGGTTTTTTTGTTGTGTGTGTTTTTTGTGGGTTTTTTTGTTTATTTTTTTTTTTTATTGTTGGTGGTTTTTGTTGTTGTTGTTTTGTGGTGGTTGTTGTTGTTTTTTTGGGGGTTTTTTGTTTGGTTTTTTGGGGTTTTTTTGTGGTTTGCACTTTGATTTGTCTTCAAAGTTCTTGAGGATTGATCCATATCACTATGGAGCTTTTTTCATATATACACAGAACAATGTTTTCACCGATTTTAAATTGTTAATAAGTACATTATAAAAAGATTTAATTGATCTTTTACTGAGTACAGGAGATGCTGCTGTATTTGCAATGCTTAATCATAGCCAGATGAGAGCCAGGAAATAATATGAAATGTGAATAACAAGCAAAACCATTATCCTTTATAAGAAAAATTGAAATGTTTCCTAGCATGACTAAATATACTCAAGCACTGTATTCATTCAGTGTATTTATGCAAATAATGTAATATTTATCTGCTATCATATTTCTATTGCCAATCAAAACAAGAAAAATATTAAAGGGAAGCATGGATAATCACTGATAAGAAATTATATAATAATAAGGAACTAATTATCACTTTCCAGATTTGAGTTTACAGCTTCACATACTGACATAATATTGATAATTATTCAGAGGAACTGTACTCCATTCCATGGGGTCTGTAGCCTTATCATATTGTGTGGTAAAAATTCTGTGTGGAATACGGGTTTTGACTATTTAAAGAGGTTTGTAAATGCTAATAGTTTCAAGGACATGCCATTTTGTGCATGTATTTTTCATAATGAAAAGGATTTTTCTGAATATGAGACTTCAAAGACTCCCTTACAACTTAGCCAGATTCCAGGTTCATGGAAAAATGCTCTTCTGGCAAATTCCTCTACCCCACGTGAGGATAGTTTTAGGCCTTGCATTCCATATTTCCACAAAGGAAGACACATTGAATTGACAGTATAAACCAATACACATCCATAAAATACCTACATAACACAGCATGAATAAATAGGTGGGCTAACAGTAAAATGCCTACCTTTCCTCTCCTACAGCAATAAGAACTTAGCAACTAGTAAACATCCTCCTTTCTGAAGTGTCCTCCTTGAAAGTCTCACAGAGGTTAAACTAGCCCATCTCTTCAGAAAGACCCAACACTTAGCACAAGAACACTTCTTCTGCCTATTGGATTGAATTTGTAAAGACTAGAGGAAAAATTAGATTTTAAGGAGTTTGACAGATGAGCTCCTGTGAAGGGTACATTGGCTATTTGCTTTAATAACAAGAGCAGTTAATCTTTAGCTTTAAGAGTACATGCTTTTTTTTTTTTTTTTTTTTTTTTTTTTTTTTAAAAGTTTTTGCATGTAACATGAANTTTTTTTTTTTTTTTTTGTTTTTTTTTTAAACAGATTTTGGATATCATATTTTATTGTCCCTTGAGTTTGATATAATATGTTTCAGTTGACCTAGCAAAATAGCCTGAAAGCTCTGCCCAGCAGTAAGTGCCTGGACCTGAATTACATGGTCCCATTTAGATGGTTCTCTTTACAAAAAGCGTTGCTAACTGCATTAGTCGTGAAGAAAGGGTCATTTTGCTTCGTTTTAGAGACAGCTTAGCACATGCCATTTGCAATGCCCTTAAATTAACTCTTAATACAGCAAAATTTTTGCAGGAATATTCATAGAAGCAATGATTCATAAATTTGACACTTGTTTTTATAGAGTCACTTTTCAGAAAGGAATTGTATTTTATACTGTTAAAGAGAACTCAAGGACTATGATTGACTAATTAAGCTAGGGTGAGAATTTGTCATTCGCATTGATATCGTGTTTGAACCAAATCACTTACAGTCTGTCCTTCAGAGTGTTCACTTTGAAAACATGTATAACAATTCTTAGCTGTTCTACAAAGGTTTTGTAAACTTTAATTCATATTTGTAAAGCAGTTTTGATGTCATCGCAAGAGAAATCACTGTAATCATTGTAAATGTGCAAAATAATTTTAGCTAAAGTACACACATTTTCACAGGATGTACCTTCATAAAAAGTAAGCTTGAAGAAATGAATACTAACCATTGACATTTAATAAATCAGGAAGTGTATATGAATATTTATTGCCAAAATGTACCAGCAAAGAGAAATCTTTGAAGCTGTCGATCTGTTTCTCTGCAGAGAACACTCAAACAAGTTTAAAATCAACTGTAAAGCCCAGGTCCTCACTCAGTGAGTTTATTTAAAGGGGCTTAGGCTTTTTTTATATCCTGAGATAGGTGCGCAAGAGAAACCCAACAACATACTCAGGAAATTAAACAAGAAACTTCTACTGGCAAACTGTAGAAGATCAGCAACTTGGCAAAATTTAAAGCGAACATTCCATCAAAATAAAGCCTTTCACAAAGCATTGACTTAGCAAACTCTAACCCATGAAACATTAAATTACCCAGATATCAAGAAGAGGAAATCAGGAGAAGAAAAGAAGAGAAAGAGAAAGAAAAAAGAAAAAAGAAAAAAAAAAAAAAAAACAAAAAAAAAGAAAAAAGAAAAAAAAAAAAGAAAAAAAGAAAAAAAAAAAAAAAAAAAAAAAAAAAAAAAAAAAAAAAAAAAAAAAAAAAAAAAAAAAAAAAAAAAAAAAAAAAAAAAAGAAAAAAAAAAAAAAAAAAAAGAAAGAGAAAAGTAAGATATCGCTGCCACCATTGCAACCAGCATGGTCTCAGCTGCCATACAATCCACGGACAATAGTGATGTGACCATATGCATCTTTGCTGAATGGTTTTTCTCTGTTCTGGCCTCCTCTGGCCACACCCCCAGGTGGGGCTTGAAGTCTGATAGCCACTCTAGGACTAGACTGGGGTTCCAGGGAGGGGGTGTAGGGCGTTGCTTCTGGTGTGCCAGTGACTGGCAGCCGGACTAGACAGCTCCAAAGGGGGCAGGGTGTGGAGCACTGCACCATCCCACTTTCGCAGAACTTTCGCTGACCTCTCTCACACAAACACTTTGGTCTTTTTGAGCCAGTAACCACTTTTCTCAGTCTCTCACATCAACAAATAATTAACATGATAGAATATGTACCTTAGTAAAGTGACAATTCTCTTTGGGGGAAGAAAAGAAACAGAATTGATTAACTATTTTCAAGTACAGCCGTTTTAATATAAATGCATACTTTGCAGTCATATTAACTAAAGTTTAAATTAGCTGGACTGGAGCAAATTATGTAAGAAAAGATGGCTTTTAAGTCATTAGCATAAAATCAGTCAATTTAATGATTGGAATCCAGATAATTCAATATTATTCTTTTTATTCCTTCTTAACCTTGTTAGCTTTTCTAAGGGTAAAATACGCTGAACTTTCTCAAACCAGCTACTCAATTTCAAAAGATCCTAAGATTTTCTTTTGGCAGTCATTATAAGTTAGACTGCCAACAGTAAAACCTAAATAAGCTCAGGAATTCTAAAGGCATTGTCAGATGTCAGGCGTTCTGTACTTAATTGAGCTCAAATCCTTATGAAATTTAGACCAGCAGTGTATCCCAAACAGTAAAATATATCCCAATATTTAATTAATCCTGGATTTACCTAAGCAAATCCACTGCATATGAAAAAAAAAATATCAGTAATCTGACCACTGTGGGCTCAAAAGTATTTGATTAATTAGAATTTTTTTTTTCTTAACATGATCTTTAACTCAAGCTTAAATAATATTACAGACTGTCTTTTATTCTGCAGCCCAAAAGAATCTGTGCCTCCTGTCTCAGATACAGCAGAATTATATCTTCAAAGATTTTCCAAATGACAAACTTGTTGCGGGGTTAGTGGCACATCCTCTAACAAATACGGAAGAGAAGCAACTTCTGCCACAGGATAGGATACTTCTATGCTAAGAGTGGAAGAAAGAATACTTGTGGACAATCAATGTTTTGTCTCAAACTTTCCGACTATTGTGACAGGAAAGTTATGATTGGAAGAGACGGTCCTGCAGAGGTCGGGCAGCGCTGTTCTGAGCCAACATCCTTTCCTACCTTGAGACTCATGCTCAGTCATCCCCCCTGTCCTCACCTGACTCACTTTCTGAAGGGCTTTAAAGGGCTGGCTGTACATGCGTGAATGAAATTGTGTGAAAAATGTACTTTACCAGGTTAACTATAAAAGGAAGTGGATTAGTCCTGCCTGCTCTCTTTTTCTTCTCTTTCTTTGTCTCGCTACCCCAGTTCTGGAACATTCATGCTGCAGGACTAATGAAAGATCTAAAGACTGGTGACCTTTCTTCCCTTTCTCCCCTTTCCACCTTTATTTCCCAGCTCCCTTGCTTTGTCCAGGCAAAGTGCAGCTATATTTTTCTACCCTGTACACTTTATTGAGGTTTGCTGTGAGGATCTGGGCCTTGTTGAAGTGTGTTGTGATAACTAAGGGCTTGCTAGCCAGCACATTGTTTGGTTTTTTGGGGGCTAGAAACTAAATAGGGTGCTAGCTGCAGGAGTTAAGACAATTGTACAATAAAGCGTAAGAACTCCCTGACACAGCACTGGTGTCTTTGATCAGCATGACAGGAATTTATAAGGAACATCATGCTCCCTACTGGTTGCTCGTGACATGGAAGAAAGTCAGCAGCACTGACCAAGGAAAGAGAATTGCTTTTTTACATCTTTCCTTCTGTAATTGAGTTTGGGCTTGTAATGTCATCTAACCACTTCTAACAACCTGCCAAAATGGAGATGGTAAGGTCTTACAATAAATTGCTACAGAAATCACCCTTCATCTACTCAGTTCAATACCACAGCAACTTTTAGCATAAATTTTTAGAATATACCCCTCTTATCTTTAAGTTTTCCTAAACAGCTGAGATAGCCTTAATAATTTCATTAAATAAATAAATAAACAAAGCCAAAGAAAATACCAGAAAAAAACAGCTTTTTCAAACAACAAATAGATATGGAATTGAAAGCTACAGACAAACCACTGTCTATGACACTTAATATTGTCTCTGTGTATTAAGAGAGTGCAAAACACTTAGGAATCCTATTATTCACCTTACAACAGAAGAGAGTTATTCATGTTACATATGCCATAGGCAATCCAGACAAAAGAAATCCTGGCTGGAGAACTGTATTTGAAATTGCTGCACAGTAATCAAGTAATTGCAGTGTCTACTACAGAGGCAATCTCCAGATGCAACTCTCAGCAGTAAATATCTCAAAATTCTCTCAGTCAGAGTCCATTCCAAAGCAGGGCTGATTATTCTTGTTTATTCTCTTTGTTGCTCACTGATAAAGGAAATGCATCTGTTTCCATCCCTGATTTTGATACTGTTGCTCATCCAGTGCCATCACACTACAGGAAACTACAAAGATGAGAATAAACACCTTCCAGTGATTTGGATTACTCTTCTCAGGCTGGATAAATTTTGCATTAAGCAAAAATGCTTCTTTCAATACAGAATTCTTATTTAAAGAAGCTTTTTTACACTTTTTATCATGGTTTCTGAAGCTGAAATATTTTCCTTCTCCCTTTGTATCAACGGGAGATTGATTTTAGTTGCTACTCATCACTCCATACCTACTCTTTGCTTGAAGTTTTTTAGTTAACCAACTCATTGATACACAGACTATCACCTTAAAGGTGCTAGAAAAATAAGTTGGAGTACAGGACACATGCCATAATCCATAATTTAAAATCACAATCCCCAAAGATACCCATTGTTAACTTGTCTTCCTGAAATTTTGCTCCACAAACTTTTGTAATATAAATAAACTTTTCTATTTATAGCTTCTAAAATAAACATCATATTGATGAAAAATGCAAAAGATTAAGGTGAGCTATCCAATCAACTATGAACACTAACTAACTAAAAATCATACTAGGGACTTTTATCATCCTTCATGTGTGTCAGTTTCTATTCACAGCTAGCTGTTATGGCCCTTTTCCCCCTCAAATCCTATCACTCTCTCCTATGTATTCACTAAGTGTTTTTTAACTCAAGCAAGACAGCAAGGGCTTCCACAGACAAAACAAAGATATTTTTCATGTCTGTTCATTTACTGCATAAATTTCAGCATGCAGTGTACCTCTCAACTGAATCTTTAATTTTATTTTTGCCCGTATTTTCAGCATGTGTTTAATGAAACACAGTGATTGGGGCTGGAGATGGTACAGAAGGGCAAGTAAAACATTGAAAAGGAAAAAACAGTTGCATTACAGTGGGACACTGAAAAGATTCATAATTTTCAATCTGTGAATGAGAAGGCTGAGGAGAGATGGAGGCTGATGAAGTCATGAGTGCAATGGAAAAAGAGAGAGCAGAACTATTACCAGATCTCAATAAACTACCAAGAAATTGTTTTAAAACAGATTAAGTTTTTCTTAAAGCAGTGAGTAACTTTGGATTAGCAACTGGTAGCAGAGGAAACAGTAGAAGCAGATAGTACTATAAGGTTTAAAAAATACAAGACATATTAAGGCACAATGGGTCCATTAAAACCATACTAAATAGAACAGGCAACACTTGTGGCTCCTGGGGTGCCAGAGAGAAAATGCTGATCTGTTCATGTGGTTTAAACCAAATGAGAATCAAAGTCATGTATTGATTTATTAATGATATGTAATTAACCAGCAATCACTGCACAGTCAATTACAACAACAGATAAACCACAACACTGTATACATACAAAATGCATTTACATTCCTTAAGTCAGAAACTGAGACTAGATAGAAATTTCTTTTTCTCCTTAGCAGAAGAGGCAAATAATTAAAGAAAATTCACAACTGAATGTTCTAACTAGATTATTTACATTTTCTGTATTGAGGAATATGCAGTGTCATAAGTAGTTTTTTCATCCTGGCATACCAAAAGTTCCTATTGAAGCTATCCAGACAACCATCTGAAAAAAGCAGTAATATTTTGAGTTGTATTTGAGGTTGGGCATTCAGCTTTTTTTACAATGACATATATTTAAAAATGCTAGTTGTGAACAGTTAAGATATATTTAATTAAAATTATCAAAAAAAAGAACTTTAAATGTACAGATTTCACTTATAAAGTCTAAACAATTAAAGGCATTAAAAAGGTAAAGCACTTATAAATGGTAACTGCAACTGTTTATCTTCAGGTTGCAGCAAAAATATATGCAAGAGCTAACGCATATGGCATGAAATAAAAAGTTCCACAACTTCAAAGCTATTGATCCTATCTTATTTTGATTTTTTTTTTCTTTGTCACTCTGATTATATAAAAACATTAATTTGGAATTTACAGCACTAGCTACTTTGTTTTATTCACAGTATGAAAACACAGTATTTAAACACAATATGAAAAGACATAAAATTGTGTCAGCTAATGTATCCCAAAACTAGGGATAAAAATACACCAAAATTAGCCTTGGACCATGGAACAAGACTAGAAACTGCAAAAGAAAATACTAATTAGAAAAATCTGATAAACTGAAAAAGCAATTGTATTATGGTGTGATGAAAGTTAGAACTCACAGAAAACAGTGAGTCTTTGATTTCAAACCTATTAAAATCAATGGCACTGCTGCAAATGAAATCAATGCTTACATGGCAGGTTTATGTAAAGAAATAACCTTCTAGGTGTAAAAAAGCATCTAAATTCCAAACTCATGTATAAGGCTTCTAATCTGATTTCATTTGTGTGACTGAACACTGCAAGTCAGAAAACCACTATGTCTTAACAGTACCAATACAGAAAGAACATAAATTCCAGTTTTCACTTTCACATTTTTAATGAGCAAGGTATGTTTCATAATTATTATTTAAATTAATGTTTACACTAAAAGGGCCCATTAGCTTGGAGAAAAGATGCATAAATTGCAAACTCGCTCTACAAGCAGCTCTTCTGAAGCCTTCTCAGCTCTGCTACAGATTATAGCCTATTAGAAAGACCTGTCAGTCTTGCAAGTCTTCATGTTTCAGCCACTAACAAATAATAAAATGCTATAAAATTGCTTTTGTCTCTTGATACTTTATTATTCTTTTGACCAACTCCACTCTGCCCTCCACTTCCCTCCTCTCCCCTCCCCTCCATTATCCCCTCACTTTGCCTCCTTTCCTCTTTCCCTCCCTTTTCCTGTCCCCTCGATACTATTTTTGCACTAGATACAGCCAAAAAAGTTAATTTGAAGGAAAATGGAACTGCCCATAAAACAGTGGTTGCAAAAGAGCAATATGTTTAGTGCACTCGCTTTCAGAGAATCATACACCCTCCAAAACTTAAGCGCCTCTCAAGCCTAGGTAGAAATGTATTTTAAAAAATCCCTGCTTCTGTGAATGTTTAGAATATCATTCCCTCCAAAAAGCCAAATCTGTCCTGTGTTCGAGAGAAATCTGATTAGTTTCAACATGTATCTTTTCTTCTGGTCAATGGAAATTCAAATGTTAAAGTTTTTACTACCTCATGGCTTTGCTAGACTGCAAAAGGGAATCTAACAACTGAAACAAGGATTTGGATTCTCAGTGGCATAGGCAGCAGCTTGTTCAAGGCCCCAGAAAACTCTGAAATCCCATCATTAAAAAGAAAAATAGATCTGACCTCCTGTGTCCTTTCTATATAGCACAATGTAGATCTTTTAACATATGCATGTCTACTAGCAATTTTATTTTCTTAATCTTGGAAGTAGACTGAATGGTGTGGAAGTTTGATTGTGAGAAGATGAAATTGCTTTAAAAAATACTGAATTTTTAAATGTAAGCAGTGTTAAAAAACACTAGTAGGATATGGAGAGCTAAGAATAAAATGGAATTAGGTGAGTTTGTATGCTCAATTCGAAAGAGTCAATGCTGCATTTTAAACCAAACTAAGCCTTATGTTGACTTCAGAGGATCACTGTTTCACAGGGGAGAAGAAAGCAGAAAAGGAGAGCCTGCGCTCACAAAATAATTACAAAGACATTACGAAAAAAAACAAACCAAAACAAACAAACTAACAAACAACCCCACGCAAGAAACCAAAACAAACCAAAACAAACAAAAAAACAAACAAACAAACAAAAAACAAAAAAAAGCAAAAAAGCTAAAACCCATGAAACTTGTAAAAAATCAGAATTAGGTAAATTCAAGAATTCTACTGATACTGTAGGTGTTTCTGTACCCAGGAGGAACTTGTTCCTCCCAAAGTGGAAGATGGTGGCCAGCAAGTAGGTAATTCTTTGGAAACTGATAACTGAAAAACTGCATCTCCCTCTGTCTCATAGACAGTTTTTCATCACAGAGGGATAGAGAGTGAGGAAAGAGATACAGGAGGAGGAAATGGGTATCTCACACCAAAGTCTAGTGTCTGTCTGTAAGCATGTGTGGGGACCCCAGGGCTCAGCCACTTTGCCTTCACCACTCCAGCCTCTAGTGAGAGACTTTCCAGAGAAGGCACAGAAAACAGTAGTGCCAGGACCAGTCTCTCCTGAGCTCACAGAGCAGGTCTTGGAGGCGTACCTCCTGTCTTAGCTCCAGAAGCAGAATTAAACAAGTAACTCCAAAGGACAACAAATGCCAGAATTAAGCAAGAAAGCAAGTGCCCTCTTGCACAACATCAGATGCTTTTTCCCCAGGTAGCATTGGCATGTAGCCCTCCAGTGACATGTATTTTGAGAAATAAGTTTTCTCTGCTATTTCCCTTAGCCTACATGGTGGCCCTGCTGCTAAACATTGCTGCCAGAGTAACTTGCCCATTACTCATTTTGTCTAAAATCTGAGTCTCTTTAAGACTGAGATTCACAACACAAATAAAACCTGTCCTGTGGAAAGAGTAAAATGACATCTGTCATGTTACAACTGGCTCATTGCACATACCCAGCTGCTTGTACAGCTGAGAATCTGTCTTGACTGATGTGGCCCTTGCTATGAAAGAGTTGAAATGCAGGCTTGTTAAATAGGCTTCCAAGCCAACAGAGAAACTTAAATTGCAATTTGTTATATTTATTTTATGGTCTTATGATTTATAACCTTATTTCAGGACTTTGGATATTTCAGAGGGCTCAGCTTTCTTACTCTAGGGCAACATTGTGGTAATCAGACTTGCCAGGTCTTTCTATGCAGGAATTTCAAAGAATTGAAAGGTGCAAATCCAGATTCAGGGACAGGAAGGATGTGGGTGTGAGAAGCAGAGAAAGAAAAAGGGTGCATAAATCTTCTTTCTCCACATTTTCTGAATTTTCATAGTCATTAAATGCCTCCTAACGTCAGCAATGTAAGAAGGAAGGTTTAGGACGGAAAAGTATTCAAAGCTAGTTTGGAAGGGGCTTTGAACAACCTGGTGTAGTGGAAGGTGTCCCTATCCATGGCAGGGGGGTTGGAACTAGACGATCTTTGAGGTCCCTTCCACCCCAAACCATTCTGTGAGTCTATGAAAAGAATGGTAGTAACCATAACTCATGTCTGGACAGTTTCATTTCCTTTTCTAATTTTTTTCCCTACGTTTGCACAGGAATGGCAGAGAAGAGGAGTTCTTCCTAAGATGGGTGTGTAAAAGAGCAATTGCAAAAGAGCAGTGGCTTCATCACTAGGTACACCACAGGGATTGTATGTTTGCATTCACAGGGTCCAAAACAGTACGTTCAGAATTCAGCTCCAAGGGTGGTATCGATGGCCAACAGCTTTGCTCAAGAAATCAGGCTTGGTGGCACTTGGTACTTGCACCTCAGGTGCTTGCAACATGGGCTTCCACCTGACTACCCTGGGAAGGCATCTGGGATACCTGTAAGTAGCTTCCCAGGATACAGGAAGGGATTTTTCACTTACGCTGCAGTGCGGTCTGGGGGAGCCGAAGGGCTCCAGGCAGGTCGTTGTGGTGCTTAGGGTGCTCAGGGTCAGCGCTGCAGAGCAGAACTGGCAGCTACAGGTGCTGGGCGGGGGCAAGGGTGGATGGGTGGGAGGAGACACCCGACAGCGCAGAGAAATTGAGTCATCTGTAGGGAGGGGAATGGCTTTGTGTGCCACTTTTGCCACCAAGAGGGGTTTCCATGCCTCCTTTTCTCAGAGGAAAGCACAGATTTTCAGCTTTTCACCAAAAAATTTCTGTGAAGTGATTTAGAGAGGAAAGAGTTGATGCTTTGAGGAGAAAAGCTGAAGTAATTTGTAGGTGACAAAATGAGAATTTTTGATGGAAAAACTAAGGTATATTAGAGATGTCATAGGTCACATTACAGGGGGAAGATGTGGTAAATTAGAGGGGAAATGAGCTTACTGAGGAAAAAGCTGAGGAAACTTGGAAAAAAATTAGCTTTTTGAGGAAAAAGGTGATGAAACTGAGAGGGAACAGAGGTAACATTTTGGAGTGGAAATCTGAGGTACTTGTAACAAAATGAGCTTTTTTGAGGGGAGGAAATATGAGGTAATGTGAAAGAGTGAGAAGATTTTAGAAAAAGTTTAAAGTCCTTTATAGGGACATGCTATGGAGGAGAAGCCTGAGGAGGCGCAGTTTTTGAGGAACATATGTGGTACGTCAGAACATACACGGTAAGAATTTTGGAGAGAAAGGCTTAGGTTTCCTGACAGAGTCATCAACATTGTAGAGAAGAAAATTTGAAGTAACTGAGGGGACTGAGCTAGCGCCGGGGAAGAATGCTGTCACTGATAGGAGTAGTATTGAGGTTACTGATCAGGAATGAGGTGAGCATTTTTGAGAGTGAAATCTGGGATACATCTGGATTAACAGTGACGTGGCAAAATGTGGAAAAGAGGAAGCTTTAAGGAGGCCATGCTGAACAATCTGTGTCTGTGAGGTCATTCTGTCTCTAGGGTACCGAAGGGTATTCAGTACAATGCATTTTCAGACTCTGTTCCATATGTACCAGCCTTCCTACCCCACTTGGCTGTAGCACATGCCAGTCAAATTGTGCTGCACATGTTATTTTACCCTTGCAACAGCTGTTGTAGTTCTTTCAGTGATGAGGCAATTGTGTGTTTGACTCAGGGATCATAGTTTTTTGTCCCCAAATTCTTGTCTGAAGTCCAGATGGGAGTCTGATGATGTTGCAGAGTACAGAACAGGTCTTGTGGTTCTGCAGGCCCAGGGGAGGGAGGAAAGAGGGGAAAGAGGTTTCAAGTCTAGTTTTGGTGATATTGCACTTTGCTAGGCATGAGTTGAAAAAGTCAGGATGTTGGTCTGCAGGTGACTTCAGCCCCATGGGGCTGAAATAGGGGGTTGGGCTGTGAGCAGGATGGGGAGAGCCTCATGGGGGCTTAAATTTGGTCCCATGTCATGGGACCAACATGAAAAATTATGGATTTCCCCATGCAAGATGCTGTTGAAGATTAATTTCAAGAAAATGTAGAGCGCATTCTTGGGAATGGAGCTTGGATATTTAAAAGCTGATTGACAAGAATATAGAATCTAGAATAATTTGTTTTTTTAACTCTGAATTTGATATCAGCACCTACTGAAAATTTATTAATACTTGGATATAACTAGAAATTTCAATTTTTGAATTTAATCAGAACTTCAATAGGGGAAAAATGATCTGAATACATACGAAAACTTGTGAAAATTGAAACAGAAAATACAGGTTAATGAAAACTGAAAATTAAATATTGACATAAAAGAAGATATTTTGTGATCTCAGACTGCCATATTTGTGTGTCTAGTTTTGCTTTTATATTTCACAAGCAACTTTTTACAGGAGGAAGCTGCATCTTACTACCTCAAAAAGGATTTAGCAATGCAACTTGCAAAAGTAATGACTTGGTGTGCATTGGAAACGCAGCAGTTTAGACACTTAAAACAATGGGATAGCAGCAACTGGCAGAGAATGAAGTACTTCTTCAAAAGTCAATACAAATATTAAAGTATATACAACATTTAGGTCTATATAGAATAGTCAAATCAGTTTATGCAGTTGATTTTGATTTAATACTCCAAGCTGTTGTATGGTTTTCCATTTGTAAAAGAGGGAGATGTAAATTGCGTGTTTGGCTTTTTAAAGACTATATAACGTTGATACTGGCAAACATTATTGGCTGAGTAAGATGAGGTGTAGGTGCCCACATAAACTTTTTATACTCTGACGAATATTTTGCTCTCTTACGTTGGTTATAATCACTTTCCTTAAGGGTCTCAAACCCTGCACCGCACCAAGTGGAATTCAGTAACACCAGTTTCACTTTTTTTTCACTGAATGAACATTAAAGTTGGAGCTAATTACTCTGACTTACGTCTCTTGATCTTTCAAATACATGAGGGTAGCTGACACATCCATCTACATTGGACCTATAGAAGACCAGCAGCTCCCAAGGACAGGCCCTGCAAGTGTAGAGGTATAAGCTAGCTTAGCTGAAATGGCATCTGACTTTCATGTCTAGAGAACTGAAGATCACTACATTCTAACTAAAAATGGTTCTCCTCTCTATTAGTCTTGTCTTTTGTCACTATCTAATGAACAAAAGAAAAAAAAAACAGTACTGTTTTCTGCAATTATAATAATCCTTTCAGTATTTTTCATGTGCTGTTTTCATCTTGGGCCTCATAAGAATAATGCTGAAAAAGAGCTTTCAGATGTAAAGAAAGAAAAAAGAGATGATCTTTGAAAACCACATGATCATTTAATAACAATTCAAACTGTGGACTACCATAAGGAAAAGGCAATAGATTGGAATTATCCATCATACCAAATTTGTTCAGTAAAAATTTAACTTCTGTTGTGCCTCAAGAGAAAAATCTGAGACTGTATTTATCCTGAGTTTTAAGTCAAATAGAAGTAAATTAATTTTTAATATAAAATTAGTATTGCTTTTTCTGATGAGGCACTCCTAGAAATCCACCGCATTAAATATTTTCAATCTGACTTTCTCTAAAATACCTCTGGGAATGTGTACAGAGTATCCCTTAATCATGCAGAAATTAAGTAAAAAATAAGCAGCAAGTACTTTAGGATAATAATTTGTGCAGAAAGAGTCAGCAAGAAAGCAGCTTTTGATTGCAATTCTGACACTTTCTTTTTGATGCACAATATTTTTGTCCCAACCCTACAGTGAGGTTCTGCCATTTACATGGGGGTCTCCTCTCTTTCTGTGTCAAAAAAAAAGTCAGAAAAAGACCATCAGGTGTCAAAAGGGAAATCCAGCACTTGGGGAAAGAAGAGCTGGGCCCCTTGCTGGCGCACTATTGCTGCTTTTGCTGAGCTCATGGAGGCCCATCTGAACTGCTGCCATCCACCTTTCTGTTCTATCAGTCACTCTTAGGACACTAGTGCCACTAATGAAACAAAGGTAATTTTAATGCTGCTCAGTAGCACTCACCTGTTCAGAAGAGGCAACAATGGGGCCTGGACAGTGCTGCAGGGTGGGATGGGGTCTCTGAGGTGGCTTCTGCCAAAGCCTATCTCAGTTTCCTCTCAGGTGACTCCAGAAGTCCCCACTGTTGCAGTGGTTCACAGCCTGCCTGCACTGCCTGAGCAGGCTCAGGCTAAGTTCCCAAAGCAGGAGTGACCTCAAGACATCTCCCTGCCCTTCTACTTAGGGCGAGAACTTGGGACACTCCCAGAATACCTTTCCCCACATATGTTAGTTATGTAAATCCACATATCCCCATTGGTTTCTGTTCTCTCCTCCCCAGTTCTCCCAACTTGGGTTATATTCCAGAAAATTCTGTTGTTACACAGTTCATGGTTGGCTCCCAGTTATTCCTCCCTGCCTTTTGTTATTATTGGTTATTTGTACCCATCCCTGCCTCTGTACTGCCCCCTGTCCTTGCCCTGATTGGACTATCTGAATGTATCCTCCTGCCCCGCTTTAGGGCTATAAAACCCTTTGTAACGCCCGGTTCTGGGCTCTTCAACCCCGCTCTTCAACCCCCGCTCTTCGCTCCCTGCCCTTCGCTGCCCTCCTGGACCCCGGAATAAACCCCTTCTTCCTCCTGTGAGGAGCCCCTCTCACCTCTTTTGCTTCCTGCGGTGCCTTTACCACCGGTGGGTGCAGCGGGCCCTCTGTGAGTCCCCACTCGCCCTCCTGCCACCGAAGCAGCACCCAGCCACCCACGGCAGCAGCCAGGGAAGGACGAGCGCTCTCAGCCACCAAGCCAGCCATCCAGAAGGCCGGAGAGCCGCGTCACCCTACCTGACATCATCCTCAGTCTTGGGTCCACACAGGATTTGTTTCAGGCATAATCTTAACAATCTGCTTCCTCCTTTTTGTGTTTGTTTTTTTCTTCATTAATTCCCAGCTGAAGTTTGGCCATGTTCACTCACGAGCTATTATTAGACTTTTCCCTGGCCACAGTATCTATTGGTACAGAAGGGGATATAGTTTGTCATGCAGCAATAATTCAGGCAGGTTTTGTCTGAGCTGAGAAACAGGCTACCCAATACCTGCATGGTCCTGAGAAAGCAGGTTTTATCACATCAAAACCTAGGCAGGTTAAGCCAAGCCTGGGCATGTCCCAAGACCCTGCACCAGGGACAAGTTGCTGACAATTGAAAATGACACTGGGTTCTGTTTCCTTGATCACGCACCTTATAAAATCCATTCCTTGTATGAAACCCTAAAAATAACATTGCTGATGTGTCCTAGTAGTAGTGCTGCTACATGTCAGCTGTTGTTGCACTGCAGAGCGGGGGAGCTGGTTTAAGCAGCAACATCAAAGTGTTCTGGCAAGGTCCAAAGGCCGTATCAAATAGTTCCTGCATGAAAGAAATCCGTATTAGAGTAGACCTAAAGAAGTAGAGTAGTCCTAAAGAAGGACAAGATAGGTGCTTATGGAAGGTGTAGGAAACTCTCTCCCGCTTTTTCAATAACAGAAGAAACGGGCTGAGTCTCTCAATGTCCAGTAGGCAGCCAAAGCATTCTAGTCCTATTCCAGTTCTTAATTTTCCCTTTGTAGTACCTCATGTTTCTTCTCTTCCATGCAGTATTTTATTTTTAATGCAGTACTTCCATGGTTTGGCAAGCAATCTGAGAAAAGCAGGAATCACATGTTAAAAATGAGATTACATATTGCCAGGGCAGAATCCTCCAGCAGCAGTGACAGCGTGTCTCACTACGGCAGTTTTTTAAGAGCACTAGTAGAAAGGGATTGTCAGTAAGGATGATCTCAGGATTTGCAGATTTTCTGAATAGCAGTTACCATAATTATAAGTTTAACTAAAGATCCTGCAGCATTGCTAGCATCACTGTGTTGTATGTTATTATTCTGACTAATCTTTCATTTCAATTGCAATAGATCTCAGGGGCCCAGCTGTGAGAGGCCACTATACAAAGCATGAATAGACGTGAAAAATGAAATGGCTTGTGTACTGAGGAATTTAAAACTTGAGATATGGCAGTAGAATTTCCTTTTTGGGAAACAATTATATATTTTAAAATACACTCTAACCAGGCAAAAATTGTTAAAATTTATAGAAAAAGATAGTATTTTTAAAATAATTAGAAATTTGTAACATCATAAGGTACGAATAATACTTTTAGAAGGACAGCATACCTGTACATACATGCGTATTTAAATGCACACATACTTACCTGCCCTTCTACAAATATTTACTGGAGTCATTTTTCTCCTTGTTTTCTCTTGTCAATAGTGCTCTAAGAGTGTCTTTTAAAATCTTAATGCATCTATTGTTTCTTCTGTAATGCATGAATAATGCAGATTTTCCAAACTTTAAGTCTACTACAATGTGTTGGATAGTGCCAAATGCGTATAGCAAACAAGATAATCCATCCCCTTGAGCCTGAAATATTTGGTCCCTTTGAAAATGTGACTTAAAAACACAGGAAAGGCTGCGTAGTTTAGGGTAAACTGAAAAATGTAAAACATAAAATATTTGTAAACTGTAAAATGAAATTATCTATATTATGTGTAATCAATAATATGGAAGTTTCCAGTGTCTTAAAACCAAGCCTCTTTTTGAAAGTATTTTTCACAAATTTTTGGCTCACTTTGTCCCCACTTTCAGTAGTTTTAGGCTCCAGGGATCTATAAAAGAGATACTCCTGCTTATATATGAAGAGAAAGAGATTTTTATGAATATCAAACAAGCATAATTTATGCAGAAAGTCTATTTAAAACTCTGTTTGGCACTTCTACTTGCATTAGTAATATGAGAACACCATTAAAATGAAATTTCCAAAAATGTGTTGGACCCCAATTCTCTCAACTCATTCCCATAGTTACTTAGTTTTCATTGCCCAAGGACTGCTAATCTATTAGTATTAAAAATATCCTCTTTATTACCTTGCATAGAGATACTTACATGTTCTCTTGTGTGAATATATTTGCGTTTATTTACACACACATGTATTTGCAAACTCATTTAATTAAATCCTCGTCCCCACAAAATAAATTTTAAAAATCCTAATGACTTCAGCAAGAATCAGAATCTTATTCCTTGATTCCTGTATTTTATCGTCAGCCCAGCCACCCTCAGAACAGCAGATCAGCCTCTT
Source organism: Melanocharis versteri (assembly GCA_013397845.1). Classification (NCBI taxonomy): domain Eukaryota; kingdom Metazoa; phylum Chordata; class Aves; order Passeriformes; family Melanocharitidae; genus Melanocharis; species Melanocharis versteri. The sequence continues at coordinate 1,590,570 of VZTG01002138.1, read as the reverse complement.
ACAGGTGTATAGATATTCTTTATGGGTTTTGCATCTTCTTGCATACCACCATGCTCAAGTTTGGCCATACTGGTTCAACTGGTTTTTTTTTTGGTGTTGCACATGTGTCATGAAGGCACATGAAAACAACATCAAGTAGATAACAAACTCAGACAAAATTTAAATCTCAACCAAAATCAATGGCCTAAACTAACAAATGACGGGGGTAATCATGATGACACTCCAATAACATTTAACAGGCTCCAGGTGCACTGTTACCTGTCAGGGATATTGTTATTACATGGATAGGAATGATTAGCCAAAGTGTACACCCACTCATGCACACACACTGGGGAGCCTCTCACCCAGCATTAGCCAGAAAACCAATTCGTTTCACCCAGAGGGTCATGGAATTGCTCAAGGATATCCAGTAGAAAAATAGTCACTCACCTGGGAATGGGGGGAGGGCACTTAGTCATGGGAAGTCTCCTTGAATGCCATCCCAGTCCCCAGGGGAGGTTTCCCATCACTGACACAATGCTTCAAGAAACACCACACACAGTTTCTGTCAGGGGCCCCATTTATAACCTTGGTTGGGGCTCATGGTCATACATGATCACGGTCCAGAAACTTCTCTGCCTCTCATTGACTGAGCGTCCTTTCTGTTGTCCAAGGGTTCCTGCCCCTCTCATTCCCACAACTGGGGGTAAGGTGTGGCAGGGCCATGGTTGTACCTGTCACAGCCGTGCTGTAGAGCTATTGCAGCCCAAAAGAAAGGGTGCAGAAAACTGGTGGTGGCCAGGTATTGTTCAGGAAAGTGGGGTGCTCCTGCCGTAATACATTATGTGTTATGTATTCTTCATTGAGTTTATTCACAGAAATAATATTTTAACTTTTGTCACTTCTTCACATTTTTTCCTGTTCTGTAGATTCATGTAAAAGAAGCTTTTGTATCTTTTTAGACTACACAAATCATTGCTAACAAGATTCTAGAATGATTTAGGAAGCTACACTAACAGATTATGTTATAGAACTGCTCCATATTCAAAAGAATTAAAGGCTGTCAGTATATTTTACTACCATATAAAGTAAGATATCTTATCTTATCCTATCTTATGCCTTATCAGCAGCTTGGTCTTGCCAATTATCCTATTACCCATAATTCTGGATGCATTACTGAGGTATTTGACTTCCTATCTTTTAAATCTCTTACCTAAAATGATTAAAACAAAAAGGAATCAAAGTACATGAAGCACTAATGCTCATTTCAGACTAGTATGTGGAAACCTTGGCTTACTTTAAGGATGGACTTAGCAAATACCCCATATGAATTTGGTGATACAGGACGATTCCAATAGTGCATGATTTATAGCTCACAGGAAGCACACGAAGCAGAGGCTGCACTAACTTATGTCCTCTATTACCCCTCACCTGTTTACTGGTGAAAGTTGGAACACAGCTTATCTTTGTGACAATTCTGGTCCTGATACTAATCTGTATCTTCAGCTTCCCAAGCTTAGAAGATTTCTGTACTTACTTTTATAAGGAAATCGGAACATCATTATTAATAAATTAATCACATAACAGTTGTGATTATAATTATGCATTGAGTAATCTCCTCACTTCTATTGGTCACCACATTTATTTCAAATCAAAGCAGTTTCTTTGAGACACATACTTCAGGTTGTACATAAAATAAGAAAAAATATAAATTTTCTTTTTTTTTTTTTGTTCCCTAATTCTTATGCCAAGCATTTTTTTTTTTTCTCCTAGGGTAAGCAAATTCTTTTTCAAAATAGTCACTGTATTACTCATTGACTTATTTATTTTGAAATGTACAAACAATGGAATAAACAGAGAGCAAAGAGGGATGTTTTCTGTTAAGTAATGAATTATTCAAGCAGTTAATGATGGAAACAATGACTTCATTGAAGCTACAGCTCTCTAAGGCAACACTGAAAAAAAAACCAAAAACTGTACTGAGACAGAGCCATCCTTTAAGTTAAGAATCAGAGCAGGTGCAGACTGTTGTCTGAGGGCTGTCACTGCCAGCTGAATGGACTGTGTCTCGGCTTTGACTGGCATGAGTAGGCAAAACTATTCATTGGCACCCTAGAAAAAGGCAACAGTGAAATGAGTTAATACGCATATCACAAAGCCTGAGAGTTGGATTTGGTTCTGCTGTTGCAACTGTGGGCAAAGGAATGACAAAGCTTGCATGTGGAATAATTTCTAAAACACTCATGTGAAACGCTGTCCACAGTGAAAAACATGCAAAAAGAGTATCCACACAGTCTTTAAGATACTATTCATGGTATTTATGTGAAGCTAGATCCAGTATGATGCTGATGTTAGAGGCATAGCTGATATGCGTAGATACTTTTTCTTTCCTACCAGTTATTTTAAGTAGGAGAAATATGTGCCTATAAATCCTTTTAATACTTTTTGCAAAATACTTTGCTTCACCAAGAAAAGTACCTCAGAACAGCCAACAGACTGTTGATTAGGGCACTTCTCTGACAGACAAGACATGTAATTTTCTCTCACATTGACAATTGCTCTAAACTGAACTCTCTTGTGTTGTGAGTGTTTTAACAGCCAGGCTGTTGCCTCAAATAACTGTTGCCCAGTTTTCAAAAAAGAAACATTAAGCTTTTACCTTCAGCAGAGGTTGTCAACACAGAGTTCTCCTTCGACAGAGATGGACTCAAAATTCTGGGTATCATATCTCAAGATCAGCAGTATTTAAGCTACAACACTTTATAGACATCTCATTAGTTAGTGTAGTCTAGTCCAGTTGTGAATCCCGGTCTGGACTGATTAAGTGAGAGTGTTTACATCACCTAAGTAGGGAATTTAAGTTAGTTAGTGTAAATCAGACACACAATGCAGAGAGCTAACTCTTTCACAGATTGATTAGAAGCTCCAAAGTTATCTTGTCTTCTTTACCATGTTTCAAAGGAGCCTGTCTCTTGCAGTTGACAGTGTATAAGAAGTCTAACTTAGGACTTAATTATGTGATTACTGCTTCAGCATTTTCCATTCAATACAGGAAAATTATGCATTGGGTTTAGACTGTGTTTTGTTTCAGGAGCACAGAAGTTAAGCACTGTGGTGATGAATATCACAACTGTCATAACTCTGTATGGAGTTTGATGCCAAACACTGAGTCTTATCTTGACATAATACTTTTGACTCCCAATCCGTTAACAATAAGCAAATTAAGCCACAGTATTCTTCCCAAGATATCCCAACCTCAGCCAGACGCACAACTCTTTATTTATCTATTTTTAGAACCTAGCTATACGTTCTTAAGACTCATACCCTGGAGTTCTCCCAGGTGTTTGCTTCAGTACATAAACTTCAGTTTGTACAGAATTCAATGGCTAGGGTACCCTGTAAATGCAACTTGTATAAACACTGAATTGGTACTAAACTGGAATACTGCTTCCTGTCAACTGCTCAACTGATTTAAAGATGCTTGTCGTGTACAGGCTTATAAAATTCAAATGGTTGTGCCCTACACATCGAACTATTGATTGTAGTGCCCATTATATTTACTTATGGTGTCATGGCTAAGGCTTTTTAGTGTTCTCATAGTATGACTACAGTCATCTGCAAGTACTGGTAAAATATCTTCTTGGAACCTAAAGTTTTTCTTTCCAAAATGCAGAAAAGTTGAAATTCTTTGGAGATTTCATTCATTATTAGTAGCTGCATTAAATCTACCTTGTGTTACTCTTGTGGTTTAAAGCAGTCCTAAAGCTGTTAGAGTACTCTCCAATGAGATAGGGCTGAATAGTTTTTTTTGTCACACAGTTGTATGGAGATTACACTCTCCCCTGCACTTTGGTGGTCCCAGCATTTTCTGCGAGTCCCACAGAGCAATAAACACCTGGAATAAACATATATCCAGCAAGTTCCATGTTTTTCCAACAATTACTAAAGTGTCTAACCAGTGCACCTGAAATCTTACTGAATAAGACTGCACTTGGTGATTATCCTGTCATCCCCGTGCTACAAAATTTCTAGCATTATTCTCTAGCTCAAGGTAGGATGAAGGACTATGTATTTGGATGACCTCTTGTACTGGGTGTGGCAAGGATGGAGTCAATTTATTTCCCAGCAGCCAGGACGGTGCTGCACTTTGCATTTGTGACTAAACCAGCATTGATAATACATTTTATCTATTGCTGAACAGTGTTTGCATAGAGTGAAGTCCTTTCTCTTTTTCCAACTCTCTCCCCAGCGAGTAAGTTGGGGCTGTGTGAGAAGCTGGGAGGGGACACAACCAGGAAAGCTGATTTGAGATCACTAAGGGATATCCTATGCTATATAACATCATGCTCAGCAATACAAAGCTGCAGAGGCTTTTGGGTCTTTTCTTTGATGTGGGGTGGGGAATGGTAGCCCTTGCTCAAAGATGGGCTGGGAGGTGTTTAGTGCTTTGTTTTTTGTTTTTCTGTTTGTTTTGTTTTGGGGTTTTCTTTGGTTTGTTGTTATTGTTGTTGGTTTTGTTGTTGTTGTTGTTGTTGTTTTTGTTGTTGTTGTTGTTTGGTTTGGTTTGTTTTGTTTTGTTCTTGTTTTTTTGTTTTTTTGTTTTTTTTGTCTTTGCCTATTAAAGTATCTGTATCTCAACCTACGAGTTTTCTTGTTTCGGTCTTCCTATTCTCTCCTCCAACATGCTGGGGTATGAGGGAGAGTGACTGAGCAACTGTGTGGTGTTTAGCTGTAGGTTAACTCACAACAACTCTACAAAATAAGCTGGTTATAAGACCAGTTGGAGATTCAGAAATCAGTACAGCTCCCTCTGAGGCAGTAAAAGAGGACTGTACTAAAAAAAAAAAAGTGTATATGGGGAATGTCTCTAACGTTTTTCTGTAGCTTCCTTATGGGAAGCAGAAAGTGTTCCATTGATTAGGACACTTAAAACCAGACTGGTTTTAACAAGAAAATATCATTGCAGTGAAATCTTTGGCAGTTTGACAATATGATTTTATATTTCTGTTTCTGTGACAGTTCTGATTCTGGAGTTCTACTGAATCATTGACAGCCATGGCAACATGATGGGAAAGGAGACAGCAGTACCATGCTATTGGAGCCGTGAAGCAGAGAAACTGTTGCTGCTTGAGTTGATTATAGCTGGTAAAAAAAACCTTGTCACAATAAAAATATGCTGACAACCAGAAACAAACCATCTTTCCAGTCCCCGTGGGCCAATCAGTTACACTGCTCGTGACTAAAACACATTGACCATCTTGAAAGGAACAGCACTGTCAAACTGAGTGTTTTGGACATAGCAGTTTTGTTATCTTTGTTCTCCTTTCTAACTGTCTCTGAAATGTCATTTGAATGCTGTATTTTTTTTCTGTTTTAAACTATGTCTGTCTTCATGATGATTGAGGTCTTCACTTTACATTATATTGGATTATGTTTGCAATATATTTCAGAATCCTTCAAAATGAGAAATGCTGCAGTAGAACTATTGTTTATCCCAGTTTTAATGGCTTTACTATTATTAAAAAAAAAGAAGCGAAATATAATCTGGATGTTTTATTGGAAAAAAAGTGTAACGTAAAAAAAAATCAAGCACCTGTTTCATAATGATACTGTTCATATTTGTGTTTTGTGTAATACCATTTTATAATTTTCACTGGTTATAATTCTGTTACTTTTAATTAATTTGTAATGCTTTAATTTTATTTTTTTAATAAACTTCCTCTGCAATATGGTATTTTCCAGGATTCTTATATTGCATGTGCTTTGTTTTGAACCTGATTGATTTCTGGAAGCACCAGCAGCTACTCTATAGAATGTAAGGAAAAAAAAAAAAACAAACCCACACAAAAAACAAACAAACAACAACAAAAAAATCAAAACCCAGAGAAACAAACAAGAAAAAACCCAAACCTGCTCTCAGAAAACTCAACACCTCAGCATATGCAACATTTGTCTGCCTTTCTCACTGTAAGTTATCACGAATTCTGCTGCAGTTAGAATACCAAATAGATTTTTGAATTAAGAACATTTTGCACATCCCAATAGAATATGTGAGGTTATTGTTCCAAGGTATTCTCCCCCTCACTGATAGACAAGAGGGTGTTTCTTTGAGATCTATCTGTTCCCTAACTTCTTTTTTGTGTGTGTATATACTTTATCTTCAGTATTAGCTACTGAATCCATCATATGTATTCTTTCACCTGACCAATGTCTCCTTTTTTCCTGCTTCATATCCAGTATAATAAGGTTACCTACAAAGAGTTATTTAAAATATGTATATACATCTACCATATCTGTGTTCCTCCAACCTAAAGTAAGTGAAGGAGGCTATAAACTCCCATAACAAGGCAGCAGCACATCAGATAGACAGTCTCATACTCCAGAATAATATTCTACAGAACATTAAAAGTAGCTAAAATTATCTCAGGACTATAATTTTCAACATAGAATAGTTAAATCTAATTAAGACCTCTAATCTGAGAATATGGAGTCAATATAAAAAAAAATCAGAAAAAGATATATTTTTAAAAAACAGCAAGAAAAAGTATTCTCTTAAAATTTCATTTGCAATCTGTGCAGATTTCTGGCAATGCTGAGATGTTGTTCTGTGAACATGACTATGGTCTCAGGGCCATCCTGACACAGGTAACAGAATCCTCAGGAGTTCTCTGGCATTTATCTTGTGTACTCCCTGCTAAGGACTTCCCTGTTCAACATTCTACTGGAATGTACAGATTTCTTTTGTACTTGTTATACATGATTATTGTGAAAATTAGAAAAATAAAGTATATAGAGTTCAGTAAGTATAAATTTTATGCTAAAAAGTAGGCCTGAATGAAAAGCCTCAAGAACCAGATTAAAGGCTGGAATGACAGAGCAACAGGTTAGAAGCAGTTTCATCTCTGTTGCACATTTTGTGGCCTGAAGGAGTGGTGCAGATTCAGAACAGAGAAAATGGTCACAGCATGTGAGAAAGACCAGTGTGTGTTCTGGGATCTTATAGTGTGAAAGTGATGTAAGAAATGGGATTGCAAAACATTACTAAGAATGAAATAATGAGATCTGGGAAGGCTTAGGGAAAGAAAAGCAGAAAGCAAAAAATAACCATAAGATTGTGAGGTGAATGACAGGGTGACTAGTTAGCTGTGTAAGATGATAGGAAAGTGTCAAAGAAGATGATTTTGGAAGAAAGATTCAACAGAAAAGAACAGACTAGCAGCAGGATTTCCTGAGGATGTGTCATAGACAGAGAGAAACAGGATACTGGGCAGACTAGATAGTGAGAGTTAAGGAAATATGATAGTGACTTGCTGGCACAGAAAAATCTAACAAGCATAAAAAAAATTCGGTCAACACCCTGAGAGAAAGTGAATGGGAAGAAGATCCACGGAAGATGTAATGAAAGGCATAATCATCAAAACAGGACATAAATTACATAGTAGAATGCAAAGTAGAGAAGCTCTCTAGACAAAAGTGGATTGCGAAAGTTAAAGAAAGATCAAGAGCGCCTGTGGAAAACAGACTCTTAGAGCCCAAAACAAATGATCAGCAATACTTGTAGGGGCAGTGTCATTGATCAATCTGTTTCACGCTGGAGTGGGTAGTATGGAAAATCAAAGACGGTGAAAAAAGACATCTCCAAAACATAACGTGCCCTGTAAGAAAGAATATGTACAGCTAAAACATTTACTGACTCGGCTGATGAAAAAATCAATGCAGCAGGTGGTCATTTCAGGATGAGAAGTTGCGACTCATCTCACTTTACTGCCTGTATTTGCTAAGAAGTATTCACTTGAGTATATAGGAAAAATAGAAGTCTCACGAGTAGGTTTTCTTCTGCCTGTGTGCTGCAGCCAAAATGGCAATATTACTGACATTTGTCCCCAAAACATTTTAGCAGCAGTGTATTAAGAAGTACTTGCAAAAGTAGGCAACATGTGGAAATAAAAATCAAAGGTAATTGGAATAAACCGTGTGTCTAGAGTGAGCTAGATTTGACCCAGCCTGCCAAAGTGAAATACAATGAGCTGCAGTGCTATGTAAGTTGAAAAGCTAGTTAAAAGTCAGCTCTGATGCTAAAAAACACTAAAGGACAAAAAGCGTGAGGAAAAAAGAAAAAAGAAATAGAAAAAGAAAAATGTTTTCAAGACAAGTTCTAAACAGCTTAAAGTTTCAAAGAGAACAAGAAAATCGTAGAGCATCTGAACACCTCCTACTCCCAGTCAGTTAAGGTAAAGGAAAAGGAAATAAACTGGTTAGAAAACTGGCCTACAAGGATTAGCTACACTTAGTTTTAAGTATGCATTATGTATAAATGAGGTTAAAATCCAGATCACAGTAATACATTTGGTTGGGTCACCTAAAAAATATGGGTGTCCATGTTGGAGATCAGTTCTTTATCTCTGAAATGCTACACTTTTTGCACATGATGTAGCAATATGAGTGGTGAAAACACAGGAAAACACCTCCTTTGTCATGGAAGATGATACATTCAAATGTGGCATAATCCTTCTGCTTGTTATCTAATATGACTCTCTTGCCTGGGCTGCAATAAACAATTTTTGTTTCGCATAAGGCTCTGCATATTCTGTAGGCATGGACCAGGTAAATCTAGCTTCAGTGTTTATTCTCAGTCAACTGCAGTCAGGCTCTGAAAGAGAACATTATATAGGATGATAACCTAATGAAATCTGTGCCAAAAGTGGTCTAGGTGTACAGTGGATCAGAACTGAGGGACTGTTTTCTACTTTCATAATGCTTGTGCTGTGTAGCCTTTGGGAAATTTTAAATTTTTTACCTTTTATTTTATCCTACTTAATTTTCTACATATTCTGTTTTGTGTATTTATACTACAAATAGCTTGGGGCAGGGACTCTCTTTTATTCTATGTTTGTACAGACCTTAATAAAATGTGTTCCCAGTACCTGAGTTTCTGGGTGTTACTTTGTCATCAGTAACCACTGTGGGAACTTCTGATAAGATTCTGACACTATAAAATGTGAATACCGATTCTGATTCAACACAAATCTCAAACCTTAACTATGATACACTTTGGAAATTTTTACTGCCATTTCAGCCAATCCTTACTTATGAATAAGTACTTCAGTTAGAAACGGATGCAAAATAAATGCCATTACTTTTATTAGCTTTTTTTCTTCTATATCAAAGGAGCTTTAAGGAAAAAAAAAATACACATGTGTAGAAATAATAGGAGCTTTTATTAAGCTGTTCAATTTGCAAACTCTTAAATAAAATAATTTAACTGTGTGGCTCTTTCCCACTCTTTCCCTGATAATATCATAAGAAAAATAAATGGTCACCCCAAACCACTTTGTAGAACAGAGCTTTATATGTCTATTTTACTAGCCTAATGCCTGATTATAAGAAACTAGGTCTTTGCTTATAAACTCAGTATACATAAGATGTTTACTGCTATATAGTTCAGTAAAGCCATATATTCATGGTTAAAATACAAAACAATATATGCATGCCCTTGGACTTTTTTTGCTTCTTCCACCATGCTGGGGGGAATGATAATGTTTATTTGGGTTCATTCTTGGGAGCAGTGCATTTGGGGATTGAATGGGTTTGTGTTATGGTTTTTCAACGATCAAAACACTTGGACCTTCAATAGGCTTTCAGCTTAATTTGGCATGGTGACAAATGCCTACATACACTAACCTGAGCATTTGGGGTTTGTACCTTACAAGAAGCACGTCTGACAGAACATTCGTTTCTGGCATATACCAAAAAAAAACCAAACCAAACCAAACCAAACCAAACCAATCACAACAACAACAACAACAACAACAAAACCAAAAACCCAAAACCAAAAACAAACAGAAAACACAAACAAACAAACAAACTTGGGTTAAATACAACAAATGCATCGTCAAAAAGAAAGGCTATAAAGGAGAAAGCATTTCCTGTGGTCAGTGTCAAAGCTAAAACACTGTCTTTTTATTCAAACACTACTTTTACTCTTAAATTAACCCAATATAGAAATGAAAACAACCAATGAAAGAAAAAATCCAAAAATGCAAGAAAGCAATTTAGCTGAAGCTTTTTAATTTTTTTTTTTATTTTTTCTAAATTAAGAAAACCATGCCATACCTAAAAAAACCCCAACCCCACTTCTATTCACACGCCACCGTGATAATAACTACACACCAGCTGCTTGCTTGCGATTAGCTCTGATTTTAGATAATTATAGCTCTGTAACTCATACATTATAGGCACGCTGCGAAAATAAGAATAAAAACCAAAACGAAGTTGAAAGAAGGCCCAGCGCTACCCGTGTGACGCCGAGCCGCCCCGGGCCGGGCCCGCGCCCCGCGAGCGCCGGCGGGCGTTGCCTGGCAACGGGCACCTGGCGCTGGGCGCCGCCGGCGGCCCCGGGCCCGGCCGGGAGCCGCTCCCGAGGGAAGGCGGAGGGAGCCCGGCGGGAGGGACGGCGGCTGCAGCACTGCTGGGGGTGGCGGCGAGGTGCCGGGGAGGCATGGGTGGGAGGCTGCCGGGGTCCATTAGCAAAGCTGTCCCCCCCCCACCTCCCCTCCTAGCGAGGTGCCGTTGTCAGGAAAATGCGTAAACGCCAGAGGTTTACGTCCAAAAAGGAGACAGAGGAGTCCTGCAACTTTATTCGAATAAAGGCAGAGAGTCCACTAGGGNTTTGGGTTCATTCTTGGGAGCAGTGCATTTGGGGATTGAATGGGTTTGTGTTATGGTTTTTCAACGATCAAAACACTTGGACCTTCAATAGGCTTTCAGCTTAATTTGGCATGGTGACAAATGCCTACATACACTAACCTGAGCATTTGGGGTTTGTACCTTACAAGAAGCACGTCTGACAGAACATTCGTTTCTGGCATATACCAAAAAAAAACCAAACCAAACCAAACCAAACCAAACCAATCACAACAACAACAACAACAACAACAAAACCAAAAACCCAAAACCAAAAACAAACAGAAAACACAAACAAACAAACAAACTTGGGTTAAATACAACAAATGCATCGTCAAAAATAAAGGCTATAAAGGAGAAAGCATTTCCTGTGGTCAGTGTCAAAGCTAAAACACTGTCTTTTTATTCAAACACTACTTTTACTCTTAAATTAACCCAATATAGAAATGAAAACAACCAATGAAAGAAAAAATCCAAAAATGCAAGAAAGCAATTTAGCTGAAGCTTTTTAATTTTTTTTTTTATTTTTTCTAAATTAAGAAAACCATGCCATACCTAAAAAAACCCCAACCCCACTTCTATTCACACGCCACCGTGATAATAACTACACACCAGCTGCTTGCTTGCGATTAGCTCTGATTTTAGATAATTATAGCTCTGTAACTCATACATTATAGGCACGCTGCGAAAATAAGAATAAAAACCAAAACGAAGTTGAAAGAAGGCCCAGCGCTACCCGTGTGACGCCGAGCCGCCCCGGGCCGGGCCCGCGCCCCGCGAGCGCCGGCGGGCGTTGCCTGGCAACGGGCACCTGGCGCTGGGCGCCGCCGGCGGCCCCGGGCCCGGCCGGGAGCCGCTCCCGAGGGAAGGCGGAGGGAGCCCGGCGGGAGGGACGGCGGCTGCAGCACTGCTGGGGGTGGCGGCGAGGTGCCGGGGAGGCATGGGTGGGAGGCTGCCGGGGTCCATTAGCAAAGCTGTCCCCCCCCCACCTCCCCTCCTAGCGAGGTGCCGTTGTCAGGAAAATGCGTAAACGCCAGAGGTTTACGTCCAAAAAGGAGACAGAGGAGTCCTGCAACTTTATTCGAATAAAGGCAGAGAGTCCACTAGGGCACACGCCCGCAGAATTCTCTCTCCCGACGGTTCGGAGAGCGCAGCCTCGTTTTATCCTGAACTCCCGGCCGCATGTTGCCCTCTTCCTTCCCCCATTGGATGAGGCACTAGGAAGGTACAGCCTTTCCGAACCACATATGCCTCCCTGAACCAGTCATTTTATTCCAAAGTTCAGAATTCAGGCTTGTGCAGACCCACTTGTCTGCTTCAGGGGCCAAGGTGTCTGGGCTCTGTAGCAAACCTGCTGCCCAAGTTAAGACCCATTAAGACGCATTTCAAAGACGGTAACACCCACACCTTCACCCATCAAATTGTTTGTAAAGACATCAGCTTTCCTCTCACCGCCGCTGCACGATTCCTTTATGCACATTTAGCGGATCAGGTGGGAATGAGCGCTTCTGGCGCTGCTTTTTCACCTGCTCCCCATCCGCCCGCTGGGGGACTGAGGTTTTTTTCTTATTTGGAGACGTCTTTCACCTCTCCGTCAGCTGCAAGCCATGGATGTAGAGTCTGGACAAAAACACTCTTGGACACTATCATGGAGAGTATTGAAACATAAGTGATGGGCTGATAGGAGAAATCACTAAATAAACCCCCATAATTCCACCCAATACAAAGGCAGCTCAAAAAGTACATTTTATTTAGCTTTCATGCATTTTCTTTGTTATTAAAAAAACAGAACAAATCCTCCGATGTATACATTTTTAATTATTACAAAATCTCTGCTCTGTTTCTAATTTAATTTGCAATGTCGTGTTTTCTTTCTTAAATAACTTTAATCTTAAAAATTGTATGACTAAACGAAGAACTTCCTGTTAAAATCTCAAAAAACGGATGCAGGTAAAACATCCATTTTAAAGCCTAAAGAAAAAGGCAGATAATGCAACATCTAAATTGCTGTACATGTAGGACTTTCAGCTAAAATTCCTATTGCTACAAAACACAGAATAGTTAAACAGATTTATCTGGTCCAATCTTTTTCTAAGGAAATCTTATTTATAGTATTGACTTAAACTAAAATGTTGGTTTGTTGTTGTTGTTGTTGTTGGTTTTTTTTGGGGGGGGAGTTTTGTGGTAATTTCTAACAATAATTTGATTTTTTGTCTGATTAAAATGTTGCAATTTAAATTAATACAATTGAAGTTGGTACATTTATTTAAGAGATGCAAAAGAGAACAGTAAACACTTTGTAAGGAAGAATCTGTTGTAAACAATCACTTTTTATGTAGGTATGTAGCATTTTGGCTAAAAGATGTGGAAATAATAATTACTATAATAATAATTATGATAATAATAATGATAATAAACCACAAACAAAAAGCCTTAGAATTGCCACTGACTGTAGTGGATTCTACATTAATTGAAGATTTATCAATATCTTTCAGCTAAGGAAATGGTGTTTAAATTAATTTAATTAAATGATTTTATGTGTTTCAGGAAGGACAATTCTTTTCACTTAGGTCCATCAGAAAATAGGTTAAATTTGGTGTTCTATATTATCAGCTGATCAACTGAATATTAACCAGTGTATGAGAATAGAAACTTGTCAGAATGCAATTTTCTATAGTTAATGTGAGGAAACCATTTAAGTCTTTTACCAACCTTCCCTGTGTTCTGTAGAGCTGGCACACTGTACCAAACCTGCCTTATAAATCACTTTTCTACGTGTTTCCAAAGCTTTCTATGTGGCCATTTAATTTGATTTGACTAATGCATCCCACTCCAAATCTATAAATGTGTTTGTAAAGATAGTGAGGTTGACCTCACTTCCTGACTCCAAGCCTGCATAAAACTCAGCATGAAAGAAGCAGCAATCTTGCTGCAGCCCAGCAGTGATGCTCCAGCTACGGTTGTACAGATTATGAGATTTTTATCTTCCTACCCAAGACTTCATAGAACAAGTTACATTAAA
>VZTG01002138.1:1546721-1576780 GCA_013397845.1 Melanocharis versteri | reverse complement strand
TCTTTATACCCTCCTTTCAGGTATTTATGTACATTGATAATATTCCCCAGAGCCTTCTCCAGGCAAAGCAGTCCCAGCTCTCTCAGCTGTTCCTCTTCTGTGAGGCGCTCCAGGCCCTGCCCTATCCTTGAGGTGCTTTGCTGCACTCTCACTAGTACCCCTCAGGGCCCCCAAAACGGATGCAGTTATGCAGATGTGGCCTCACCACTGCGGGATAAAGGTGAAGGATCACCTCCCTAGACCTTTGGGCAATATTCTGCCTGACGTAGCCCAGGATACCACTCACCTTCTTTGCATCGAGAGAACATTTCTAGCTCATATTCAGCCTGGTGATCACCAGGACCTCCAATTACTTTTCTGCCAAGTTGAGTAGCCCCCAGCTTAGTGCACATTATTGTTCCGCACCATGTGCAGGATTTTGCCCTTCTCCTTTTGAGGTTCCTGCCGTTTCTTCAGCCTCTTGAGATCCCTCTGGATGGCCTCACAACCTGCAGTGTACCACTCCTCCCTGTGTGGTGTCAGCTGTGAATTTCCTGAGGATATGGTAAGGAAATTCCTTGGCCCTAGGTTTCTCACAGCAGAGTCTCACTTGTCCACTTCCAGGAAAAATAATTTAAAAATTGAAATGTATTGCAATAATGAAAGCTTGAGCTCAGTGTCTTCAGAAAAGGACCCCAAACAAAGAACTGCCCCCTGTGCAGTTATATCCTTACCATCTAACTTTCCCACCCCTTGTGCGACAGTTCAATACAATAAAAATATTAGTAACTGGGATCTTCTGGTTCTCCGTTGGTTCTCTTCACTGTCTCTAGGTGGGCCATTTCTCTTTTTACCTCTAATGTTGCAGCTTCTGCTGGTGGGATAGTGGCCTTCCTTAATGCCTTGTCTTCCAGTGTGAACAGGCTCTGGGGATCCCTTTTACTTAAGTAGTTAAAAAGCTCAGTGTATCCAGCAAAAAGTTCACAATGTGTGGCCTGAGGCTTCAGCACGGCTAGCTACTAATGCTAAGTGAGTTACACCAAGCAACTAATTTCCTTTATTCCTTTACAAGGTACTCTCTGCTCCGTCATCCAGATCATTAATTAAGATGTTAAACAGGACTGGACCTGGTATTGATCCCCAGTACACTACTAGTCACTGGTCTCCAACAAGACTTTTCTTTTTTACTGCTCTTTTTTTGCTAAGCAGGCCCATTCCTTAGCTCCTTGGAGAGTCTTATGGATTTATTAGCTTACTTTGAAGGAATGGAATTGGGGTTACATTTAAGAACAATACAAAGGAACAAAAGAAACAGTTGTCCAGTAATTATGAGGCCCTGATTTACCACCTTCTTCTGGTACAATGTAGTAGCAATGATCCATGTCAGTGACAAGAAATAATTGGTTTAATGTCACAATTCCAGACCTAAGCTGATTGTAACTGCATTCTGTACTTACGGACAGCTTGCATCTCTGAACTCTCATGTCTTTAATGCAGTTTTTGCTCTGGGCCTCAGGTCTCTAGCTTTGACCTTTTCGTTTTTCTGGAATTATGTAATTCTTTTGTTCTCAGCTTAGATTCTGAACTGTAACCATCTAAAGCAAAGGTGGACTCCAAGCAAGGTGCTGCTGCTTTAGAAAATTATTTACTTTCTAATTTAAGAAGATAAAGTTAAGCATAAAATAACAATTAAAGTGAAAAAAACTATCTCACTTATCTTTCAGGTTTGCTATTCCAGGGCTCTTGAAAAGCCCAACTGTTATGTTACTTCCTCGGAGCCCTAGACAGTCCATTCTGTCATGGTCGTTAACACTGTGCTACCTGGATTTTAATCTGGTTGGATATTTTTGACTGGCGACTTTTATAAATGGAGAAGGATGTGAATATATGACATCTATGTAAATATAAATGTGAAAGTGCTGCCTTTTGTAAATTAAAAAAGCTGCTGATAAACTAGTGGCAAGAAAGCATCAGGACAGCCCTTCTTGAATGGCATAAGGCAAGTGGGAAGTTGATAGAATATATTTTGTGTTTTTGTAAACTGAATCTTGACAGAAGTATTCTCAGGAGTAGTGACTGTAGTTGGAGAAGTCATTACATACGAACGAAAACGAAAAGTAAATGCTTTTACAGCAATTTGGTTAATGAAAATGTGCTTAGAGTAGAGGATGTAAAGACTAAAGGAAAATACCTAGAACTTCCATTTGGAGCAGAAATTTCATATGTTGCTGGGCATCCTCCCTCCACCTCCCTTCCCCCTTTGTCTGGGTATATAAAAAACATTATTTTGTATGATTCTAATTATCAAATTATATTCAAAGAAATGGATGTTAATGACATGTACTTGATAACAAATGAGAAGTTAAAGGTAAATCCCCCACTACGTATTACTGTGTAGGCTACAAAATGGCGACTTCTAATACAGATACGAGTTCCATTATTGCTTATTTGTCTAGAAAGAAATAGTGGGGTTTTTTTCCCCCACAGCATTTCATGAAAACAAATGTGTTTATTTTTCTATCACAGAACCAATTTACCGTGAAAAAATTCAGAGTTCAAAAGTGAATTGTTTCTCAGGGATATACAATGAAGCACACAGACACCACTTCTTATCCTCTTGAGGCAGAAACTGTAAATTAGATTTTAACAAGCCAGATGCAGGCAATATAAATTTGTATAACAAGCCTTAGCCAAAAAAAAAAAAAAAGTTCATTTGTAGTGTGGAAGTAGTGATAGTTAACACCGAAGTAGATTCAGATTTGTTGTGGTCATTTATGGAAAATCACTGTTGCATGACTTGCACTGTATCGAAAAATTTGAGATTATTAAATAATAAATGAGTAATAATGATTACTGAAATAATGCTCTCTGGATATTAAGAACCACAAAGTCTAGCATGAAGTCTTCAGTAAAGGAAAGAGCTGGCTGTCGCACAGAGAAGAGTACAGTGCACTTTCAAAACCCATTTGCAAATAAAATTTTTGCCCCTGGAGCCACTCGCACTGGACGTCACTCAGAGTACACTTGTTCAGATCCGTGTCAGTGTGCAGCAAGGGCCAGCTGCTCCCTACGGGACCAGGAGCTGTGAGGCAAAGGTGACCCCAGGCCTGGCAGAGCTCTTTCCAACAGGCACCATCCCTCAGGATCTGACTATGGTGGGCAAAACCTGGTGCTGTAACGGGGTGTAGCAACAGTCCTGGGAAGGCAAGTGACAAGTTGATGTCAGAAACTATCCAGGAACAGAACAAGGTGACAGGAATTGGGCTGGAGAGGGACCCTGAGGTCCATTCTGGGGACAGGGCTGGAGACCCGCAGTCCTATGGGACAGGGGACTGAGGGCCTCAGACTCAGCTGAAATTTTCCTCCAGGGTCCACGTGCAGGATAGGGAGTTCCCAGGGGACACTGGGAAAGGCTAGTAAGGTCTGGTAGTGTCCTCAGAAGCCCTAACAACGTGTATAAGTCTGTCTTCATAAGTGAAATAGCTAAGGACAATAACATTTTAGGAATCATTATGTATCAATCAAATTAGTTGGTAAAAAAAATAAGTTAATTAAAAGAGACGACTGGTGGTCGTTAAACTCCTCAGAACTATCTTACTCATTCTAGGTCTTTTGAAACTTGTCTCTGTTTTTAAGGCTGTCTGTTGAAATATAAAAGGGACTAAGAAGTAAATCAAGCAAGCCACAATACTCAGAACAACTCAGAAGAAACCTAAAAACTCATTCCCACGATCATGAAGTAGCAAAAAGTAGCTACAGAGATGTAATGCAGAGTGTAATAAACAGGTGTAAGTCAGTATAGCACACAAGTAGCTTGACTGTTTAGAAAATGTAAGAGAATTAGATAACAGGCTTTCTTTCAAACAGCTGGAAAGAAGCTCTTCCTCAAACCTAGATAGCACAGAGTTGCCGAGGGCAGAAATGCCAGTGTCCCTGCTAATGTTTCTGTTTGCTACCTTTTACTGTTACATTTAGAGAACTTTCAAACTGACGTTCCCCAAAACCCTTCTGTATATAGACTGATTCAGTCTTTTAATCCATTAAGGTTTTGGTTTTTTTTTTTCAATATTGTAGGTCTAAAAATCAGTTCTCTCTCATCACTGTAAATATATTTATAGGATAGTTCGCAATGTAGAATAATTGTAGTAGTTCTTTCAAGCACAGTCCCAGACTAACAGTGGTGGTTTTGGGCAAAAAGAAAGAAGAATGGTCTATCTAGTCCCCAGCTATGAAGAAAGAGCTTATTGAGGCTCGTAGCCACCCTGACTTGCACCAGAAGAACTAAACTACACCGGTCTCCTTCAAGGTACAACATGGCTAAATGCAGAGGGGATCATAGGGGCTGTGTGTTCTCTAAGAAATCTGTATGATTTCTGACTGTTAAAGCAAAGGAAATAATATTTTCATCCATAATTTTGTCCTCCTTTTGCAAACTTGCTGAGGTAAAGATGTGACTGAGTGGCAAGCTGATACAGGGGTGCTTGAAAGCAGTTTCACAACATTACAAGAATTTCAAAAGCTTAGCTGAATTTTTTTTTTCTATTTTATTTGAATGCTTTATTACTAGTAACAAGCATGGTGTTATTACTTGTGGATATAATCTTTGCATCGTGTGGAAGGACCCTGAAGATCTTGAGTAATAGTCAAACAAGTCTTATGGTGCTCATTAATATGCAGAAGTTAAATCACCAGCCAGCAATCAAAAAAGAGAAATGATCACATCAAGAATAAAGTATCCCAGGGAGAGAATTAATGTCACAATAATTACATGGTTCACAGTGGAGAATGTGTGGTTATTAGCAGTTCTAGAGAGCTAATTAAGCAAGTCAAAATTCTTTTTAAACCTGTTTAATCATGAGAAAAGGTGTTCCTTTGGCTCTGAACAACTAACTAGCATACTAGAATTGAGAATTCATGGATACATCAAAAAGAGAGGAAAGATGGTAATTGTACTGTACTAAGCTGAACTACCTTCAATTTTAAAAGTGCTAACTAGTAAAAACAGGGTTCATCAAATTATTTGCTTTGGCAAAACACAGCAAAGACTGCTGCTGTTCATTAAGTCTCAATGCTTTTTCACCTACTGTGTACAAATTTATTTATCGTGATTGACTACATTGTGCTCTTCCATCATATCAATAAAGTTATTTTGAGGCAATCTCTCTGCTTTGCCTGATTCACTCAGAGATATCAAACTAAAGAAGAATGTGTCATGGAATGGCACTTAGCCTCATAGTAGTCACCAGAACCAAATTCAAAGTGAATCACATTGAAGTAAACAAAACCTTCTGAAATATTTTCAGAGTGTCTTCTGGTGTCCTGTTCTACCCCCACCCCCTCCAACATGCTGGTAGTTAGCCACTGGGACTGCGAAAATGCTGGCTAACTCATGAATATCTCTCTGAATGGCAGCATTGACTGTGCCTCATTGTGATGCAGGAGCTATGAGAGAGTAGCTGGATTTTCCTTTCGCCTTAGCCTCTAAGCACACACAGAGATTGTGCCTCTCTAGACAGTATGGTTCTCAGCTACCTTACTCTGTTTATTGTGGAGCCATAATCTGCCTGGAACCATAATTTTAATTTGTTCCCTTTTAAAAGTGGTCAGTAGCTTGCTTAGCATGCAAGCTTGCTGTTCGATTCCATTTAAATAACCTTGTGATTATAGTGTTGTGCAATAAAATAAATCCACTGTTGTAAGAAATTATATTCTAGAGTGTGATATGGACAGTACTCAGATTTTTTGTTATTCTGCTCTCATCATTTATGTCAGACAGTGTCTCATTATAACAGTCATAACATTTTAGTTCTGGAATTCATCACAAAATCTTTGCAGTTCTAATGTCTTAAATGATTTTTCAAAGTGGAATTGTAGATATTGTCTTTACTGAGTCTCAAAACCCTAAAAATGAAAAGTGATCATTACTAAAGGATGAACACTGAAAGAGTTTAGGGCATTAAGAATATTTTTAAGATTATGCACTTTGTAAATTCCAGAATTATAGACAATGAAATTTAGCTGATAAAATATAATTCAATGTTATATGTCTTCGTACACATAGTTTAAGGTGCATGCATTTATCAGAATATTACACAAACTTAATAAATTTTTCCCAGGCCTATTTATAAAGAAAAATGATAAAACAGAAACATGGGTTCAGAATTAATTGGCTTTTGTGTATATAGGTGAAAAAAATAATATGGATATGGAGGAATGATGAAGTGCAAATTGACGTGAAATTTTAAAGATGTTACTAAGCAGCAGGTGGAGGATACATATCCATAAACTAAGATCAGACACAGAAGGAATATATGACAGAACTTTCTTTGCTACAGATGAGCCATATGCAATGTGGAGTTGTGTCAGTAATTAGTAGGGATGTTTTTATTATTATTAAGCTACATAAGACAATATCTATTTACCAAGATATCAACAGTTGTCTCATGTTATCTGACTTTAAGCTTCTAAAAACTAGTACTCTAATCCAGTTTTTTTGTGTTCTCTCTCAAATCAGTGGAGAAAGGATAGTGACTCTTTGCATTCTGTTGTAGATTTATATTCTTCTGTGGAAACTCATCTCTTTATTGACCACAGACGGAGCTAATAACTCTGCCAAGTGGCTCAAGTTATGTGACATGAAACCTACTCAAATCAAGAACAAATTAAATGAAATAAGGATTTAAAAAGGAAGACAACAAAGACCAGCAATTTGGTAGTACTCCAATCTACATAATAAATAATGGAATAAAAAATATATAGACTTATGTAATTTAAAAAAACAGACTGCAATTATTTTTAGCATGAATTTTCAAAGTAAATATTTAAGCTAAGTATCTCAGAAATGTCTAACTACATATGCTACTCCGAAACCTTGCACAATGCAGGTCAGTGTATGGTTTCAGATAATATACTTCTAGTGAATTCATGCGTATCTGAAAATGTATTCATGCTGTACATTTTTTCATTGGTGCTCACATAATGATCTCAAATATGTTATTCTGTTTCCTTTCTTTTTGTCTTTGTTCTACAAGGACCTGATTCATCCTACTCAAGTCAAAAGCATTTTTTCCATTTATTTTGACACAATTTGGATCAATGCCATACATCTCTTTCCCTTTAGAAGCAAAAATGAATTTTAATCACCAAGAACTTGCAAACATGCCATTATATAGTCAGTTGCTTAACAAATATAAAAATAAACCTTCTGCCATTTATCTCAGAGGCATATTTTAATAACCTATGTATTTTAAAATCATTGAGGAATAAGTTACTGATGATATAGCTCCTGCAGTGTAAAGAATAAGCAATAAAATTGCTAATGTTTAGTTAATCAGTTTACTTAGCTATTTTAGATGCTTAGACTACATGCTATTTTGGAGTTTGTTTTTGTAATTAGTTATCAATCAATACCGCTAATGTAGTTTACAGTAGACACCAAAAATTAGATTTGCCTGGCACTGAGAAAGATAATCTCTTCATTTATTTCTTTGTACAGTAAATGTAACCATAAAAATATCAGGAAAAAAAAAAGTGTGTATTTTTGTCTCATTGTTTTAAAAGATGTACATATGATTCTTATAAAAACTGAAAATAGGACTTTTTATCAGCCAAACATATTTTAAACATGTAAATTCATAATGGTGAACTTGAGCAGAATTACTCTGAGTGGTCTGATACTCCCTTTGTGTGAGGTTTCAAGAAAGTTTTCACTTTGATTCCTATCAAAAGGTGGAAAGATAAAAAGATAATTACTTAGGAAACATAGAATCATAGAATCACAGAATCACAGAATATCCTGAGCTGGAATAGACACACAAGTATCACCAAGGTCCAACTCCCTGCCTTGCAAAGGACCATTCCCAAGAGTCACACCATGTGCCTGAGAGTTTTGTCCAAATGCTTCCTTAACTCTGTCAGGCTTGGTGCTGTGACCACTTCCATGGGGAGCCTGTCCCAGTGTCCAACCACCCTCTGGGTGAAGAACCTTTTTCTAATATCCAAGCTAAACCTCTCCTGACACAACTTCAGGCCATTTCCTCATGTCCTGACACTGGTCACCAGAGAGGAGATCAGTGTCTTCCCCTCCTTTTTCCTTCAGAAAGAAGTTGCAGACTGCCATATTACAGAACAATTGAGAACATATATGTGCATTTTTTCCAGTTTTTTTTTTTTTTTTCTTTTTGTTGGTGGTGGTGGTGGGTTTTTTTTGTTTGGTTTGGTTTTTTTCATGGTTTTGTTTGTTTGTTTGTTTTTATTTGTTTGGTTTTTTGGGTTTTTTTTTTTAAATGTTGGTGAATGAAATGTAATGACTGATTGTTACATTCTTCAGAAGCCCCTTAGCAGTTAAAGGCAGATGCATACATTCTTATTTAGGCAAGAATATGACCTCTTGTAGAACAAGGGAGTCTTGGCATCCTGAAAGCTCTTTTCTAGTACAGAATCCTTACATCTGTTCCATTCTTTGCAAACAGCCTGGAAGCCTGGAGTCACCAAAACCTCAATATCTGTAGGAATGCTCTCAAGACTTAGCAAGTCTTGAAACCTATATTATTCTCAATTGTCTTATATTAATTAAGTTGGGGGGGAAAAAAAAAAAAGTTTACATGAAATATCATTTATAATGAAGAATCTTAAAGGAAAGTCCATAATCAGCTTATTTGTTTTAAGGTAGGAAAGCATTTTAATACATTGTTGAATTTTTAGGGCAAACAGACCAAGGATTTAAAGTTGGAATCTGGATTATGGTATGTTAAACAGTAGATGACCATTTTTAGCCATAAATGCATGGGATTTAGGAAGAATTGTTACCGTAATATAAAATGTCAAAGGACTTAAAAGGCTTAACAAGATCTTGAGTGCAGTTTGGAAGATTAGAAAACTTTCTTCATTTCTGTTTAACAGAATTGTGTAATATTCTGTCATCCAGAAATCTATCTTGAATATTGAAGGCATTTTGGATGTTATAAAGTCATTTTTATTTTGTTCTACATATAGAAAGGTTTTTTAAAATAATAAAATAGCAGAACAATATAAAAATGGACATTTTTATAACTACTTTAGCAGTTGCATTTATTCATGTAGTTTTTCTTTTAACAAAGTATGCCAAAAGTAAAAATACAATGAAATAAGGTCTTTAACAAGAACTTCTACTGACATTCTTAGAATAATAAAGAAAATTCACAGTCTGAGAACTTTACACAGTCTTGTCAGATGAAAGCAGATCTCAAAGAGGCCAATTTTTGTCCATAGTAAATGTAGTGATGTTATTAAAAATTTTTAGCTTTAAAATAAATTTTGATGATGAAGTAATTTTCTCCTTCATCTTTGTCCTGATCCTATCATATGTCTACAAAAAATAAGTGTATTATATGTGTGTAACCAAATCTAAGGGAAATTAATGAAAGAAGTAGAATGTTCCCAAGAATTCTGAAGGTTGCATAGAATTAAAATTATTTTTATTATTTTTCAATTGACAGTCATAATATTCATGTCATGTTTCACTGTAGATTGTTGTTTTCGAGTCTATGTAAATAGATTTACTTTTTTGCAAGCAATATATTATTACAATATCCTAATCACATTTCATTTAATTGGTTGGTTATGTTAAATTACTATATAAGCAAATATATTAAATTCTTACATTTATAGCTATTACAATTATTAATTTCAATAATTTGGGGTGATGATACAGCAATATACACTATTTACCCAATTCTTTGGGTTTGAAGTAAAAAAAAAAACAAAACAAACAAACAAACAAAAAACAAACCAAACAAAAACACAACAGCAAAAATTCTTTTGAACTACAAAATATAGCAACTTGTCTACTTTATTTCTTTACTGGAAAGCTTTTACACTAAAAGCTATTCTTGCTGTGCTTGAGAAAAATCTCAAGAAAAATAGAACATATATGATTCTAAAAGACTGTCTCTCCTATCCCTGTGTAGATGGATAACAAGATGAATAAGTGAACTGTGTTACAGAAGTCTGACAAAAGCTTCCATAAAAGTTATTGCAATAAAACTGATAAACTCTTGGAAAGAAGAATTAATAGTAGAGAGGATGAGACACGTGTTGAATGGAGCACATAGCAGATTTACTGCCTTGCTACCTATTTTATTTTGGTCTCTGGGTGGGATACAGAAGAAATAACAAAATTCCTTTGCTTGCAGTGGAAAACTTGTGACCAAGAGAAACAAATCTCTTTTCATTTGTCAGTACAGGATACCCTTTGTTTGCAAATACATTCTTCAAGTTCAGAGCTAACAGACAAAGCAGATGGGAGTTTCTCATCAAAGGGACATGCAATCATCCTCAAGAAAACAACTTTACAATGTAAAACACAGAGTGTGAGAGAAGGAAAACAAACCCACATAAAAAAAAAAGTCATTCTTTCAGTGAATTGAGTGAAGCATGGCTTAAACTATTTAGAGACATTAAACACTGAGTTGAGTAGAAAAGTGGAAATAATGAAAAATGAAATTTAAAAAATTCCAAAAAAAGAATGAAGGAGGGAAAAAGAAAGCCCCAAAAAATCATACCCAGAAAAAAATCCAGGGTGAAGGAAGCACGCCCAAAGAAGTAGAATAACTAAGGGTGTCTTTAAAGAGACGACTGAAACTGAATTTTTGAAAGAGAAGGTGGAATGATATTAGGAAAGCAAAAGGCTAGTCTGCAACTTCTTAGCTATAAGATGAAAGAAAAACAGCAACAATCTTTCTTTTGACAACATTGTCATGCTTGAAGAACTCAGTTTCCAAGTGCAATGCCTGCTAGGAAGAAGCTTTCAAGTAGTTCTAAGTATAAAGAAAAGCTTAAGGATGTAGTTGATACTTCATTAGGCTTTAATTGTGCACGCTTTATTACTATTAATGACGATTCGCAAGATGAAAGAAGCTGAGAGGGAGTGAGTCTAAGCTTGTGAGCAAGGGTTTCAGATGGGAAATAGAAGATCCATGGTGAATTTCTAAGTGCCATATACTCTGTTGGGTTTACCAAAATTCTGTGCCTCAGAAATATTAAGGGAAGAATGAGTATATGGTTCCAGGTTCCAGGATAATATAATGATAGATGCAGTGATATTTGTGAGATTTTTATGTAGTGTATTTCATCTTGTAAGAGACTGAAGACATCAGTTTTATACTTACGGAATAAAAATGAAGGGATTTTTTTTAAAATTATGTTAAGGCAAAGGTTCCTTTTCAGGAGGTATCAATTAGCAAGTATCTTGACTATGTAAGATTATTCTAATTCATGCCTTACTTCCCCCCTTCTTTCTTTCCTTCGTATTCCTTTCATAATATGAAATTATCCTTCAGTCTTAAAATTTAGGAAAAAACATCTGTGTAGAAGTTATAGGAACCAGTCCTCACACTGAAGCATAGTTCAGAAAATCTTGAAAAATTGGATAAATTTTGGTTAGAAATATCTTTCTCGTGGTATATGGAATGGAACTTTGGAATATTTTGTAATGGATTTTATGGAATCACCTTTCTTGGAGGTTCGGAAAGACAGATTAGACATTATTCTTTCAGGAATGACTGAAGTGTTTTCAATTATTTCTTTGGCTTGGGCCAGATTATTTTTCAAGGTTATCTGACAGGTCTAGAGTTTTGTTTATTTGTTTGTTTGATATCTATTGCACAGGGCAAAAATTAATTAAGTAAATGGAGATAGTGAAGTGCAGGCAGAGGAATTGTTTTTATACTGTTTTTGTCACTGTATTTCCAGATACAGTTGTATTGCATTGTAGATAAACTTTCAATTGCCATTCACCAAAAGGGAAAAAATTCTTCAGACTTTTTAAAATAATCTACAATATCATGAAAGAAAATGATATATCAGTGACAGTGGTAAGCAAAGACAGTTGTATAATATTTTCTAATGTATGAATAAGCTTAAAGAGTTTCAAAATAGAGAAAAAAAATAGTCCATTTATGCTCATAGTTACTATACATCCTTACCAAACCTCATCAAAAAAATGTAAAGGACTGCAAAGTGTTAATCTAACCATGGAGTGGAGAAAAAAATACATGCTACTTTGGAGGCTTTGTAATCTCTTTAAGGGTCATAAAGATATGAAATTCAGTAAGTCACATGTACCCAGTAATGATGTACTGAAGATCCCAGAAGCAAAAGGGTTCAAAATGAACATTTAGGTCTGTGCCTTTAAAAAGAGCCAAAAAGATTTCAAGTAGGATTATTTTCTACTGTTAACATAAGATGTTTGATTGTGAGCTGTAAAGTCCTCAAAGTATAACTCAAATGATCCCTTGAATTTAAATATTTCTAGGTACAAGCAGATATGTTAAATATCTGGACAGGAGGTCACTCTTATTTGCAATGATCTTCCTGTAACAAAATTAATGATTTACATATTCTTATCAATTATACAAAAAAAATCAAAGTCCCATTGAGAGCTTGATAATAGCTGTATCAATGAAATCTAATTAAATGGGTTTTTTTAGTAAAAAAATATATTTTTTCTGAGTTTTACTTGATCTATCAAAATGGCAAGATAAACTAAATACGGAAATATATTTTCTTGATTTTTTTGAAAAGTAGTATTAAGCACTCTGGATTTAGGTTGCCAGTTTTTGTTTTAGGAATACCTAAAAATAACTATAGCTGAAGTAGTTGTTGGTCAGTTAAGAATTTCCTTTAGACACAGGGAAATATGTTGTGTCATTTTTTATACTTATATACTAAATTGGTATACTTCTGAGGTTGCCTGGAGTATTTTTAATTATTATTGTTATTGAGAAAATTAAATATTTTGAAATATTACAAAATTTAATTTACGTATTTTATTCTAAGNTTATTTTTTTTTTTTTTTTTTAATTTTTTTTTTTTTTTTTTTTTTTTTTTTTTTTTTTTTTTTCTTCTATAGCACCATTCTGTGCTGAGAAATTGCAGATTTTTCCAGTTTCAGTAATTTATTTGGAACTGGTCAGTGCTCATCACAAATCATTTATCTGTGCACTGTGTTGAAGATGTTGATGACTACAGCTAGTTCAGACTGAATGCCTCTGCATCTTCATTTATCACAGAATGCATCAGCAAAAAGGAAACTTAACTTCCAAGAGACGCAAAAGCTTTCTTTTGTCTATTCAAGGTGATTACTTTCCTCACAGCCTACCAAAGATCTTCACGGGCTGATATAAACTAGTGTAAATAAGGCACTGTGGATGTCCTGCCTTGCCAGTAAAGAGATCTCTGACCTCAAGAAACATCTGTTACAGGAGCCTATTGTGATTAAACCCCAGCCAGCATCTAAGTACCACACAGCTGCTTGCTCACTGCCCCCTCCCCTGCACCCTTCCAGTGAAACAGGGAGGAGACTAAGAAAAAAAGTTTGCATTTTTAATCAAAAGTGAAAGGGAGAAGGACTTTTCTTCATTCACTATAATTTTTAATTTATTCTTTAGCAGTTTAATTGTTTAAGCATGCAGACTAATCCATGTGTGCCATTATGACATTTCGATTTTATCATACTTCATTTTGGCTTTGATAGATGCAGTTGGTTCATTTTTTTCCTGTAGGAGCAACTGTCCTTTGGAAGACTGCAAGTGATGTATGAATTCACGAGAAGGGTGTCATGATCATCCGTGATGACCCAAGAGTGGAATTTAGGTCTGTTCCAGGTATTCCCAAAAGATCTATGAAATTCTCATTTACCCAAAATGTCAGAAACAGTATAAAGAAAAAAAATATTATGTATTCTTTTGTCGGGGACATAGAAGTTTCCCTGACTTCTCTGAGTGATGGCAGTTGAACTACAGCACTACAGTGGAAAAACAGAACTCTTTTTTAATACCTATATAAGGTCATGTGAACATCATCTCACAAACTGCTTTTTTTTTTTTTTTTTGAGTTGTTTTGGGGATTGCTGGGGTTGTGTTTGTCTTTTTTTAGGTCATATTTTGAAAAAGACGGAATAGACAGATTGTTCTCTTACTTTATCACTGGTGACGTAAGACCAGGTTGGATGGGGCTCTGAGCAACCTGATCTAGTGAAAGGTGTCCATGCCCATGGCAGAGGGGTTGGAACTATGAAATTCATGGTTCCTTCCAACCAAATCCATTCTATGGTTAATATTAATCTCTAGAATCAGATAGATATCATGAGACCAAAAAGAGAAGCTTTTAGATCTAGATGGAGTTACAATACTTCTTACACTACTGATGTTGATTTTATAAAAGCTGTGAAGACTGTACAGATTTTAAAAAAAATATATGCACAAGAAGATAAAATTAATTGCAATCTGCTTCCCAATTTTTGGACTTATGTCAGCAGTAGTGTTGTAAATAAAAAATAAACTTGAAACTAAAGCATTTAAGTATGTTCTAGACTTCAGACTCCTGGCTAAAATAATACTTAGATCATCATATAGCTAAGTATGTGCTTAAGGAAGTTCCCTATGCAATGATAAGATGCAACCACAGTGAGAACTATTCAGAGGGAAGTACACATAAACACAGTAGGTTTGGGTTTGGTTTGTTTGTTGGTTTTTGTTTGTTTGTTTTTGTTTTGTTTTTTGTACATTAAAATTGACATTTAAAAGTCTTCTGTTTCAAGATGTTTATTAACAATGATACATGTAGTGAAAATATATCAAAACCACACGCGGATTTGCATAGTCATGTGGTTGAAATTCACAAATCTATATAGGCAAAGTTATGTTCCAAAATGTCTACTTTTTAACACCTTTTTGCACCTTTGTGAGTCTAACTTCAGGTAGGTAATAATCTGTAATGAAAATATGCAGTCTTAGCATATTTGGTGAAAAATGTTTGTTCATCTGAAATGTTTTGTGCCTGAAACTGGATACAACCCATTTTCTATTTGTGTCTTCTTTATAGAATAATTAGCATTACAAAGGAAGAAACTATTCAGTCATCAAGCTGTTCCTCATAAATGTTTTCATTTCATAGGGATAACAGTTCCCTTTGGAAAAGAATTCTTCAATAATACTTCAATTAAGTTGAAGACTGCAACTAGGAAAAGTTCCATTTTTGTACAAGAAGACCGAATTGCAATCTAGACTTTTTCATTATTGATTATACTGTGTTATCTTGAGAGTTTGTTCTGTGAGGCTTGAAAGTGTACTAGCATTAATTTTTTTTTTCCATTTGTTTCCATGGCTGATACAGTATCATTGTGGTTCAAAAAGCTGTACTCCATCTTCCTTTAATACATCTTTAAAAAAAATGCTTGAATATTTGAAATGGATTTGGTATTATATACTTTCTTATCTGCCAAAACTTTGTGCACTAGTGAAAATGTAGTTTAATGACAAAACAGAACTGATTGAGTTTGATTTTTAATATTTGGGCGGTTAAAAAGACAGAGGAAGAATATTTTCATGCTTTTGAGTCAATGAACTGGGCATTAAAAAACCTGCAGAATATTCTCAATACCCACTGAAGGAACTGTGAGATAAGACTGCTTAATCCCATAGGAAAAACCAACAATCATCAATTAGATTCTCTGTTCTCATCCCTTTCTTTAGATTTCTTAGCAAATTACTGCTCAATGAACACCAATCTTCTTCTGGCATTTCTGAACCCACATCTTCAAAAATTATTAAAATAAGTTCTCTTGTACTTCCCCAGAATAATGTAGAATAAAATGACCACATTTTGGTTAAAGAAACTAAAAAAAAATTCTAATCTTTTTAAATTCAGAAAAGCATTATTCCTTGCATTTATAGGAGGTTCAAACTTATGTAGGCTTTGAATGGATTGTTTGAAATATTTTTGTCTTTGTTCTACTGTATTTCTTTTTATTACTGTATTTTCTAGTCAAGTACTATCAATATAGTTCACGAGCGTTCTAGCTATATTTTTTTTCCTGAGAGTAAAAAAAAAAAATATATAACAAAGTATCTATCGTGGGCTGTAATAATATTTATGGGGAGCTGTGTAGGTGTCAGACACTTTCTCATTGCTGATTGTATGACATTGTCCTATGTTTGTTCTGTTTACAGGACAGGACTACTGAAAAATAACTGCACTTATTCCCAGCTTTATTAAGAAGTATGATTTTTTTTTTTTCTTTGTAAGTGGGAAGAGTGTGGATTCCTCTAATCTTCATTGGGATTTGATAAACTAAAATAATTGGGAACACTGTAATTTGCTTTCCTTTACTGCTTCAATTAATTTCTTATTTATATTGCAAATGTACACATTTGTTGCTAAGACAGTAATTGTGAACTGTGTAAAGAGAAAATACAGGTTCAGAGGAGTGCTCATGTGGGAAAAAATAAATGAAAGAGGGCATGTTGGGTCTGTGTGGGCAGGTTTTGGTAGTGGGGAGGACTACAGGGGTAGCTTCTCTCAGAAGATGCCAGAAGTTTCCCCCATGTCCAGCACAGCCAATGTCAGCCAGCTCCAGGACAGACCTGCAACTGGCCAAGACCAAGACAATCAGAAATGGTGGGAGTGCCTCTGTGAAAACATATTTAAAAAGGGAGAAAAAAATATTGTGCAGATGTAATTGTTCTCAGAGAAGAGCGGGGTGAGAATATGTGAAAGGGACAACTCTGCAGACACCAAGGTCAGTGCAGAAGGAGGGGCAAGAGGTGCTCCAGATGCTGGAGCTGCGACTCCCCTGCAGCCCTTGGTGCAGCCCATGGTGAGGCAGCTGTGCCCCTGCTGCCCATGGAGGTCTATGGGGATGCAGAGATCCACCTCCAGTCCCTGGAGGAGACCCACTGGAGCAGGTGGATGCCTGAGAGGAGGCTGTGAACCCATGGGAAACCCATGCTGGAACAGGTTTCTGGCAGGGACCTGCAGACCAGTGGAGAAAGGAGCCCACATTGGAGCAGGTTTCCTGGTAGGACTTGTGACCTTGTGGGGGACCCACACTGGAGCAGCCTGTCCTTGAAGGACTGCACCCCGTGGAAGAGTGACCCATGTTGCAGCAATCTGTGCAGAACTGTTCCTTGTAGGATGGATTCATGTTGGGGAAGTTAATGGAGAACTGACTCCCATGGGATGGACCCCACACTGAAGCAGAGGAAGGACTCCTCTCCCTAAGAAGCGGCAGAAACAATGTGATGAACTGAACATAACTCTCATTCCCTGCCTCCCTGTGCCACTGCGGGGACAGGAGGTAGAGCTGGGAAGGAGGAAGAGGTGGGGGGATAGTGTTTTTAAGATTTTACTTCTCATTATCCTGCTCTGATTTTGTAAGTAATAAATTCAATTAATATCTCTAATTCGAGTCCGTTTTGCCTGTGATGATATTTGGTGAGTGATCTCTCCTGGTTGCTATTCTAACTCATGAACCCTTTGTTACATTTTCTCTCCTGTCCAGCTGAGGGAGGGGAGTGGGAGAGGTTTTGGTGAGTGCTTGGCCTCCAGACGGGATCAACCCACCACAGTTTTTTGGTGCCAAAACCTGGGAAATCATGAGGATTTTGAGATAAGGATAGCAATTTTGGGAGTTAGCGGGCAAAACAAGTACTAAACAATGTTAGAGAGTAGAATAATTATGGGGAATTTTTGTTTTATTTGTGGTGAAGGGACAATAGGTAGATTTTGTTTAAATTGTACACTTCCATGTGGTGTCATGATGATGTTATTTTTATTTTTGTGGAGGTAATTTTTATGTTGCTTTGGTTGATTGATTTTGTTGATGTAAGCGAAAATTGTGTGATGAATGCAGATTTTAATTATAATTGTTAAATATGTGATTTACAGAGGGGAGGGGTGGAAGCCCTCTCTCCTGATCCTCACCTCCCAGGAGTGCAGGGCTGCTATGGGAAAATGAACTCCGTCTCAGCCAGATGCAATACAGAGGATATTTTATGATGAACAGGAAGTATCATAGTTTCAAAGCCTAGCACAATTGGATTTAAGTGAATACATTTCAAAGAAACCATTCTTCCCAACAGGAGGAGAAAGAGTGAAAAGTAACGGTACTTTTTCAAAAAGCATAAATGAAAAAAACTAACCATCAACTATTTTACCATGTATTTACAAATCAATTAATTTGGTAAATTGACTAAAACATACTTTCTGAGAAAAATAACCTAAATCAGCATAAGAGAAGTGAATACGAAAAGCAGACATCAAATGAGATTTCAAAAAATAATGACTCCACATAGTAGAAGGTTCTCTAGGGCTATTTTAAGTTAGTAAAGAGTATACCCTTTGGATTCTTTGTGGGAACTATTTCCCTGATTTTATTTTTAGAACTGCACTAATTATCTGAGAAAATCTAATGTAGCAAAGCCTGACTTAATAAACACAACTATTATCTTTCCTCACTTTGTGTCATTTCCATAGTCTTGAGAATAACAAATGCACCAGAAAATCAATTTGTTCTCCTATAGTCTGTCTCGAAACATATTAAAACGTATATAGATACTGTTCTTTTGCATCAGAGGAAAATATTACCTTTATGATATCCTTGTCACTGAGAATATAGTTTAACAGACCAAACACAAACAGAAACAAATCTTCCTGATTCCCAAGAAATCCAGACACTGAAAAATGAAACATTTGGCTTAGTAGCCTTATTTTAAGAGTTGGTCAGGCTATTAAAAAAGCAGTTAAAATCTGAAGCCTTTCAAATAATAGATACTGAAAAAAAACTAGGGAAAAATCCTAAAATACCTGCACACATTCACACATTTCTCCCACTCAAGTAAACACTGGTCTTCATACATAGACTGCTTCCTGAGAAATGTCTTTGACATTGCAAAAATGCTTCTTGGAAAAGCTGTCATGAACCATACTGATAATTCCAGATCTATATCTAAACATTGAGAAAAAAATAGATGTATTATCCCCTAAGAATCTCCCTAAGTTATTGATATTATAAAACTAATGCCTAAGGAAAAATGAACTATTATTAATTTCTTTCTTTTTGGAAAGACACTACAAATATTACTCACTTGATCCAGAATACAACATCTAAGCACTGAAAGTATACAATTAAAACAGACTATTTTTTAACATTAATTATTTAACAGGGGAATTTATATCCTTTTACAGTACTTTTATTCTTTGTATCAAGTTTAGATATTTTCAGCTTACTCAAACACATAGTCTAATATAGGCAAAAATAAGAGGCATTCGTATAGAAAGAACTGTATTATATAGAAAGGATTACATAAATATTTTTGTCTAACACTGATTGAAATATTTGGAATTTAGGAAGATCACTGAAGACTTTTGTATTATTTTTTGCTTGTATTTTAATACTCACCCTTATATAGAGAACAAGGTGAGGACCTGAGTTGCTACAAATTTTACATGGATTTTCTTTGTTTTGCCCTTTTCCTCGTAATGAAACTAGATAAAAAGGTGGTAAAAAAAGAAAAAAAAAAAGCTAAAAATCTAATGCAGACTTGTTAAACCATTCCTCTACATTGCCAAAAGAAAAAAAATATCAAAATATAATTAGGGAAAAACAAAACAAAACAAAACAAAACAAACCCCTGAAAATTTACATTTATGATGTAAATTCTGCTTTGGTTTGGTTTGGTTGTTGTTGTTGTTCTTTTTTTTTTTTTTTTTTAATATACTTAAGTGTGAAAACTACAATTAGCAATTTGATATTTTTGTAGAAGACAGCTCATTTTTACTCAAATATCCAGCCTTTAGTTCTGAAGATCTCTTATTACTGGACAGAATTTATTTTACTAATCATTCCAAGAAAGTACTGTGTATTGGAAGGAACAGAAGGTCTGCAGACATGAGTATAATGCAAACTCAGAATGTCATGTTGCACCTATTTTGTTTTTATTTTTGCTTTTTAAGTAGAGAGCTCATGTCCACTCTATTTCCTCTAGTCTTTCACCTGTTATTCTTCTTGTCATATTCTCCCTGGAACTTTATGTAGTCTTTTCCATCCAGCAGAAATTATTCCAGAAACTTCATATTAAACTATAATCTTTCAAATAATCACCTCTTTGTTTCCCTAAAAGTTCTGGGCACAGCAGATATGTCCTACAATGTGCTAGACTTGTCTCTTCATTTGTTACTAAGGACCCTTTCAGTGTCAGTAGAGTCTTGGTTTGCTATCGTTCACATACCACATCTCTCACTGGTGTTGTCTCTAAAAGTTAGTACCAGTTCTTGTTCTGTTTGCAATGGCAATGTTGCAGCCATAGTGCTCCCGGGTTAGGCACTTCCATTGTCTGAGTGAGAGTCCATATTAGAAAAACTTTCTGAAAGCATTTCTCTTGAATTATGAGATCAAAATCATGAGGCACTAAAGCATTCTGGCAGATCTACTATTTGGTACAGTTTGTGGTGTATTGCTCCTTCCTCCAAACTGGCCCAAAGGGATATCCCATACCATATCACACCTGCTCAGCACTAAAAGCGAAGAGAAAGAAGGAGCAGTGGGGGGACCCTTTGTTATTATAACATTAAATCTCTGAAGCAACTGCAAGGTGAATTAAAATCCTCCTTCCAGGAAGTGGCTGGACGTTGCCTGTTGATGGGATGTAGAGATTAATCTTTTGTTTTCCTTTGCACATAGGCTTTGCTTTTGCTTTATTAAAGTGCCTTAATTTTGACTGATGTGTTCTTTTCCATCTTATTTTCTCCTCTCTCCATCCTGTTGATGAGGGTGTGAAACAGCTTGATGGGCACCGTCAACTCACCACACTATCCTGCTTGGTTTTCCCTGTTGACTGACCATTCCCGGAACCATTTGCCGCTAATATTGCCACAAAATTTATGAAGTTTGTTGGGCTTTGGTTGTTGACATTGGTTCTAAATGAAGTAACTTAAGCCTATGGTAGAAGTTGGTTAAACAAAGAAAGTGTGGTAAACATGCATTTCCTTCTTTTAAATAACAACATGGTAAAACTAAGCTTTTTGACATTATGTGATCTCCTTGGTTATTAGTATCTGAATCAATACTTGTTTTCTCTTCAGCATCAGTAGACTATTAATTACACTTGTCAATTGGTGTGAGAATCAGGGAAACCTTATCCCCATGAATGCTTGTCACTGTGAATGGAAGGTCATGCTGAGGCATACTGTAAGACAATGCAGAATTTCCACCTGTGAGCCAAGAGTATTCCACCAGAGCTCAAAGTGCCTTACTGGATGCAGGAATTTTGTTTGCTTGCTTGTTCCTCATAGCTGCAAAACCCTGAAACTTCTCTCAAAGGTATGTGGAGCTTAAGCTTTGTCAGTAACCTGTGTTCATTCAGAGGAGTGTAAGATTCCTCACAGAGCTGAATCATCTGAGATACTGTTCAAAAGAGCACACATTGTAAAGCAATTCACACAAACATTATTTGGGTTAAAAATACCAACTTACCTGAGAGAATACATCTTCAGAATGAAAGGTAGACTTAGAGTAGTGGTGAGTTGACCCTGGATAGATGACAGGTGCCCACCAAAGAGCGCAATTACATCTGCACTATAATTCTTTTTTCCTTCTTAAATATGTTATCACAGAGGTGCTATTACCTTTTCTGACTGGCTCACCCTGGGACAGCAGTGGGTCTGTCCTGGAGCTGGTTGGCATTGGCTCTGCTGGACATGAGGGAAGCTTCTGGCAGCTTCTCACAGATGCCTGCCCCTACAGCTCTTCCCACTGCCAAAACCTGCCCATGCAAACCCAATGCCATAAGATAACATAAAGATATCTCAGCACTGGTAAATTAGTTGTTTCCTAACCATATTTTTCAGGTTCTTGTCTAAATTACCTTTCATCTATTGTTTTATCTCACCTAAGTGAGGGGAACCTTATGCCCAAATACAACTTAAGTTATCACAGTTTACAAGATTTTCAGACAATTATCTATGTATGCCTGAATATACGTATATATATANTGTATTGGAAGGAACAGAAGGTCTGCAGACATGAGTATAATGCAAACTCAGAATGTCATGTTGCACCTATTTTGTTTTTATTTTTGCTTTTTAAGTAGAGAGCTCATGTCCACTCTATTTCCTCTAGTCTTTCACCTGTTATTCTTCTTGTCATATTCTCCCTGGAACTTTATGTAGTCTTTTCCATCCAGCAGAAATTATTCCAGAAACTTCATATTAAACTATAATCTTTCAAATAATCACCTCTTTGTTTCCCTAAAAGTTCTGGGCACAGCAGATATGTCCTACAATGTGCTAGACTTGTCTCTTCATTTGTTACTAAGGACCCTTTCAGTGTCAGTAGAGTCTTGGTTTGCTATCGTTCACATACCACATCTCTCACTGGTGTTGTCTCTAAAAGTTAGTACCAGTTCTTGTTCTGTTTGCAATGGCAATGTTGCAGCCATAGTGCTCCCGGGTTAGGCACTTCCATTGTCTGAGTGAGAGTCCATATTAGAAAAACTTTCTGAAAGCATTTCTCTTGAATTATGAGATCAAAATCATGAGGCACTAAAGCATTCTGGCAGATCTACTATTTGGTACAGTTTGTGGTGTATTGCTCCTTCCTCCAAACTGGCCCAAAGGGATATCCCATACCATATCACACCTGCTCAGCACTAAAAGCGAAGAGAAAGAAGGAGCAGTGGGGGGACCCTTTGTTATTATAACATTAAATCTCTGAAGCAACTGCAAGGTGAATTAAAATCCTCCTTCCAGGAAGTGGCTGGACGTTGCCTGTTGATGGGATGTAGAGATTAATCTTTTGTTTTCCTTTGCACAGAGGCTTTGCTTTTGCTTTATTAAAGTGCCTTAATTTTGACTGATGTGTTCTTTTCCATCTTATTTTCTCATCTCTCCATCCTGTTGATGAGGGTGTGAAACAGCTTGATGGGCACCGTCAACCCACCACACTATCCTGCTTGGTTTTCCCTGTTGACTGACCATTCCCGGAACCATTTGCCGCTAATATTGCCACAAAATTTATGAAGTTTGTTGGGCTTTGGTTGTTGACATTGGTTCTAAATGAAGTAACTTAAGCCTATGGTAGAAGTTGGTTAAACAAAGAAAGTGTGGTAAACATGCATTTCCTTCTTTTAAATAACAACATGGTAAAACTAAGCTTTTCGACATTATGTGATCTCCTTGGTTATTAGTATCTGAATCAATACTTGTTTTCTCTTCAGCATCAGTAGACTATTAATTACACTTGTCAATTGGTGTGAGAATCAGGGAAACCTTATCCCCATGAATGCTTGTCACTGTGAATGGAAGGTCATGCTGAGGCACACTGTAAGACAATGCAGAATTTCCACCTGTGAGCCAAGAGTATTCCACCAGAGCTCAAAGTGCCTTACTGGATGCAGGAATTTTGTTTGCTTGCTTGTTCCTCATAGCTGCAAAACCCTGAAACTTCTCTCAAAGGTATGTGGAGCTTAAGCTTTGTCAGTAACCTGTGTTCATTCAGAGGAGTGTAAGATTCCTCACAGAGCTGAATCATCTGAGATACTGTTCAAAAGAGCACACATTGTAAAGCAATTCACACAAACATTATTTGGGTTAAAAATACCAACTTACCTGAGAGAATACATCTTCAGAATGAAAGGTAGACTTAGAGTATTGGTGGGTTGACCCTGGATAGATGACAGGTGCCCACCAAAGAGTGCAATTACATCTGCACTATAATTCTTTTTTCCTTCTTAAATATGTTATCACAGAGGTGCTATTACCTTTTCTGACTGGCTCACCCTGGGACAGCAGTGGGTCTGTCCTGGAGCTGGTTGGCATTGGCTCTGCTGGACATGAGGGAAGCTTCTGGCAGCTTCTCACAGATGCCTGCCCCTACAGCTCTTCCCACTGCCAAAACCTGCCCATGCAAACCCAATGCCATAAGATAACATAAAGATATCTCAGCACTGGTAAATTAGTTGTTTCCTAACCATATTTTTCAGGTTCTTGTCTAAATTACCTTTCATCTATTGTTTTATCTCACCTAAGTGAGGGGAACCTTATGCCCAAATACAACTTAAGTTATCACAGTTTATAAGATTTTCAGACAATTATCTATGTATACCTGAATATATGTATATATATATATCTAGCTATATAGGTAGACACATACGTATACATTAAAAATGTTGATTTCACCCAGTAAAAACACCCCTATAGATATCTTCAGATCTTCATTGCAATTCCTCAAGACCCCAATTAAAATTCTGTTTTCCCATGCTATCTCCAAAGCATCTGACAATCGTTAAACTTATAGAGTTTTAAAACCACTGCCTTGTATCATCTCTGGGCTTTATTTTACCACTCATAGCCTGCAACCATCTGTCTCAGACCATCTGTTGTCTCGTCTTCTACTTAGTTTGAAAATTCTTTGGATAGGGATTGTCTTCTTGGTTCACATTTGGCAAAGAGATTTTGGCCTGTAAGAGACTTCTAGGAATATTTTGATTATACAAATAATAGTAAGAATCAACTTAGCTGTCAGTCAAGAAAGTATATTGCAATACAGTTCAACCAAATATAAGGCAAGAAGACCTTTACAACATCTGAAAGATTTCATTATTGTGGCAACTTTTAATGTCTAACATTCAATATATTTATTCAACAGTAATTTTCAAATGTCTATGTATAAGCAGTAAACATTATTGCAACTGACTGAGCTGAAGTTGTAATTTAGGTAGCAACTTAAATCCCTTAGGTTTCTAAGATTTTGTGGGCTTATATTCTTCTTTAAGTTTGGAGTTGATTTTTCTGGAAAATCTCTTTGTATGAGTATTGATAGCGTAGTTTGTGGGAATATGCTGAAGTCACTTTAAGTCTGAGCGATTAGAGGGAAAAAGTCTGGACTGAGTTTTGGTTTATATTCACCTTACTCAACTTACTTGTTTTGGTTGTTTAAGAGTTCCTTTATTTTGTTCAAAAAATAAACCTATTAGTCGTTAAGAACATAGAGTAGTGCACCTATACATGATTAAAGTCTGGTCGGATGTATCTCCATTACTATTTCCTCCAGAGAGAAACTGTCAAGTTTCACTATAATTCCAAGACTACTATGAAAAATCACCTTAATTATAGAATTCTTGGCATGGCATTTATGTTGTCATTCAGCTTGATTGATTCATATTGCTGAGTTGTCATCTAAAAATGTATTAAATTTATTTTCAAAATGTATTTTCATTAATTATTTTCCTGTTATGCAACTGTAATATAAGACGTGCCTTTCAAAAAACTTCTTAAAAATCACCACACATTTTTGATTACAGATTTTTGAGCTTGACTGTCATTGCGAACCTCTCCTTTGCAAAATACTAAACCTAAGGAAATTGCTGCAGATTTAGTCTTGGGTTTGGACTCACAATCAGTAAGGCTAAATGAAAATTATAAGAAAATAAATAGTATGTACTATCTTACTGACATACATTCATATGTTCTAGTTTATTAGAAAATATAAAACTTTCTTTGATAAGTTACCCTTGACCACATAATACCACTCTTTTAGAAGAGTTTTACAAAGATCTGCTTTTGATAGTAGCAGCAGTCAAGATCTCTAATAGTTGATGAATTGTGATATTACAATGATCTTTGCTATCACCATACAATTCCAAAAATGCTTATGTACATTTTAGTTTTCTCTCTTGCCAGAAATATGCATATATAAAACCAGGGAAAAAAAACCCAACCCTATAGACGATTACTGCTGGAAAGAAATAAGAAAGGTATATTAATTATCTGATATGTACTTCTACAAATATAAAAAAAAATATTTTCACACATTAATGTGTTCAAATAATACATCCAAGCCAAAATTGATAGTGATTAAGTAACAAAAGTAGGCCAGGCCATTCTCTCTGAAAATTTCCAGGCCCTCCAAAAGTTGTGCTAAATCTGCAACCTGTAATAATGTGTTGATGATAAAATACTTTATTTTTCATGGGCTGAACATTTGACTCATATGGTTGCCTCCTGCTCTGTCAGAAACTGGTGTAAGGATGAAGAAGGCTGTGAATACCAACAAAGAGAATTTACTTGTGCACTACTTCAAATAAACCAATGAGTTTGTGATTAGCTCACCTCTAATTCTATGTGGTAAGGGAGGGGAGGTCAAGGACTAAAGGAATAAAATTTTTTGGCAATATGATGAAATTCTAGCCGTAGTTGAGTGTGGAAGTATACAAACATTATGAATCAGTGCCCCTCTTTTTTTTTTTTTTTTTGCTATCTTTTAATTCACAGTAGTGCATCTTATTTTTTCTTTGTCTTTTCCTTGGTTTGATAAATGCCACATCAAAACACTTTAGTAGACTGTAAAAAATATTTACAGACTTCTGAATGTCAACAATATTACTGTAATTACCATATAAGTGATGTACAGCATTAAAAAGCTATTCTTATTTAAGAATTTTTTTATTCAAGTAGTGCAGTTGAAAATCACCATAAAATAGCTACGTACCAGAGCCAAGGGAAGCAGAGAATCCACTTCATTGTGTAGGACAGTTAATTTCTCTTCTTTACTCTGTAATCCTGCTTGTCATATAAAACTGTGAGGGCAAAGCTCAGTAACATAAGGCTTATTAAAAAGAAAATACATTTCAACCCAACTTCTAAAGTGGTAAAATACAAATTAATTAGGATGCTGCCAAATAAATTATGCTGCTTATGTTGTATAAGTGCTCAACAAGTTTATGTAGACTGAGTTTTAGGTGCCCAGCTGAAGTAAACATGGAGATTTTTTGCATAGAAACAGTCCAACTAGCATGAGATAGGCAATGCAAAGAAGCCCCCCGTTTCTTTCCTAAATCAATATTTTTTCAGATAATTTCCTTTGCCATATTAATATATATTATGGAATAGAAACCTTCCAAAATGAAGTCTCATATTTATACTTCTACTCACATATTTCCAAAATATTTAGAGGTATAGACAAGCATGTCTACAGGCTTTTGTTTTCTTTTTCTTTAGATAATAAGATGTTGTCAATTGTAATTGAGAGATGTATGTCAGTGTTCAACTTGTCATCTAAATACTCTTTTCTTAAATTTATTTTAATTTCTTTTTGCTGATTAATTATATTATTTCATTTTACCTATGATTTAAGAGCAAATATTCTTTCTCCTAATGGATGAGGATTAAAAAAATAAATTAATTAATTTTTTTTTTAGGAGCACTGCCCTATGTTCTGGAAAGTAAGAGTGGTTACATTGCAAAATCTAACAAAAAATGGTCTTTCATTTTAAGCAAAATTTCTGAGAGTTGATTGGTTACCAAACCATGTTACTGAGTGGCACATAAAGAACTGAAGCTTTTTGCGTTAGAACATACAGAGGAGTGATGGAAGGAGGAGTTACAGATCTGGTAGCTTAAAATGTTCATCTCCGCTACCATGGTGTTAGATGCAGAGCTCTCCTTTGGCTCAAAAATACAACTGGGAAATGCTTAAAAGAAAAGTTTCTAAGAGGTTTGAATGCTCTCTTCTTCATTTTGGAGGAACCAGGAGACACAGAGGTGTGATAGTTACTTATTTTGAACTTGCCACTTCTATTACTGTGCAAAGACACCTAAAAATTGATTTTCACATTATAGGTAAATATTTTCTCTCTTAGTTTATCTAATACATGCTTAGTTTATGGTGTGTTTAGAATGCAGAGGCTGTAAACTTGTGGATAGTAGTTAGCTGGTCTGGTTTTTTCTCAAAAAAAAAAAAAAAATAGTTTAGAGTTTCATTTGGGTATTCATTCCTTCCCAGATCATATGAGCTGGTACCTTGTTGTAAGTCATGGCAAAGAAGAAACACCTCACAGGAGATTTTGCAAATGCAGTCTACCCGTTTGGTGTTAATGAGCGAGTGCACAATCCTGGAGGTTAATAGAGGTACGATGCTTCTGAAGACATTCCTCACGTCTCATCCACTGTGAATTCAGCTGTTTATTTTGGTACGATATCAAGGCTGTATGCGTTCAGGTGACTGAAACATTTAATGAGTAGGGTTACAATCTGAGGCACACCAATATGTTTATGGCATATTTGTATTTCAGGTTTTCCACGAAATTGTGAAATTACTCCTGATCCACCTATGGAAGTACAACGGGACTTTTAAATAAGAAGGAACTGATTATTTTTACAGGGCATAGTTTCTACACAATTTTTCATTCATTTCCTTGGCTGCTAAGAGCCCAAATGTAGATCAAAGGACATATTTTAGTAAATCAGACATCTCTTCTCTTTTTTCAGTCATTTGTAATTAACAGGCAAAATTGATGACTTTATTTCTCAGTCTCCCAGCTGAGAATTGGTAGATCTTAATTTTCCCAGACCATTTGATTTTACTTTAAGCAACAATCATATGATGAGAATGTATTTTTGCATCAAACTCTTTTTCTCCAGTCTAAAAAGATTAAAATAATTTATTATAAAATAATTTAATTATTTAATATAGTTAATAATTTGATATGTTTAATTTAATAGTTATTATAAAATAATTTAATAAGTTCTAATCTTTGCTTTTTCTGTTTGGGTCAACTGCTAGGTTATTCTACTAGCTACAGCACTTCTATTTAATCTCGGAGATTCTATGACTCTTTAGAATTCAGGGTGAGCTAAACTTCATTTGGAAAAGTAATGTAACTATTTTCTCAAAGTGCAAAACCTGAATTTTCAAGGAAAATATTAGATTGCACAAAGAACTGAAATGCAAGTTCATAATAAAATATGAACATTGGTTGTGGTGGGCTGTGGCTACCCTAACGTAAAGAAGACTTGCAAAAATGGAATGTTATAAGTTATCAAATAAAGGTCATAGCGTATCTAGAAATGCACTGAGGAAGACACTGAGAAGTTCTGGATGGGCAACAAAGCAATGTAGATAGAAGATTTGGCCTTAAATTTATATAAGGAAAATACAAACTCCATTTATTATTAAAAATGGAGATAAAAAAAAAATAGACCAGATAAAGGGTTGTGTTGC
Source organism: Melanocharis versteri (assembly GCA_013397845.1). Taxonomy (NCBI): domain Eukaryota; kingdom Metazoa; phylum Chordata; class Aves; order Passeriformes; family Melanocharitidae; genus Melanocharis; species Melanocharis versteri. The sequence goes on along the minus strand of VZTG01002138.1, from coordinate 1,547,985 downwards.
AGGAGGTTTTTTTTCCATTTTGTTAGATACCTGTTTTTGTGTGTGAATTCTTTCTCTTGCAGTTTAAATACTCACCATAATGTTTCATTCCAGTTAGTGACTACTTTCTTCATGAGCTTTATTTTGCTTTCCTAAGGAAGCAAGTCCATTTATTTAAGTCAGCATATAAGTAATATTTAGTTTTAGTTCTGATAAAGAAATAGAAAAACTTTACAATTTTAAAATACTGAAAAATTAATAGCCCTAATTTGGATATTAGGAAAATATTCTGTCAAGTGTCTTTGGAGCATGGAACTAAAAAGAAAATAATTCTCTATGAAATTTTTATTTGTTTCTAGGTAGCAAAAGATTTTACAAGTTACAGTTCAAATGTCATAGATTTTCTGTTTTGATCTATTTATGGTTAAAATATATAAACCCTCAAATATTTCTAAAATTTTGAAGAGGAGTTATTTGCTCTAATATCATTAAGTGCCTAGGAGTCTTTTGCATACAGGTAGAACAAGGCTTCATCTCACACTGCTGACTAAGAGACCATATAAATTTGATTCTATGTTTAAGTTAAACTTCTTCATCAGTTATTGGGCTTGACTGTACACTCAGTGAAGTCATAGGTGAAGTCATTACCTTAAAAAAGCCCTTCTTTCATTAATTTCTTTTGGCTGTATTTTTTGAGCTCCTGCCAAGGCACTGACATAGATCCCGGCTGAACAAGAGTTTAAGTCTTTGCTTAAGTCTAAGCACATAATTTTATCTAATTAAAATTCTAGATGTAGGTGGCAGACTTCCAGCCCTCAGTCTTAATACAGTTGGAACTCACAATTGGATCAGAAGGAATTATGCTTTCAGTAAAAAAAAAAAAAAAATTAGTCCTGAGGGATGGAGGTTTGATGTTATCTTACAAAGGAAAGGAAAGCTTTATCCACACCATAAAAATACTTTTACTCCTGCAGAAAAGCCTTTCTTTGCTATGAGAAAGTCCAATAATGCATTCTGAAATCCCATCTATATTGCACACAGTAATCATTTGATGACTAGAGTGAAAAAAGGATGCCATTCCTTTTGTAATAAGAATTTGTTACAGAAGGATTCTGGCATGGGGCTGTTACATACTACAGAATACATAAACCTTAAAGCTTCATGAAGGTAGTATAAATGGATGCCTATCATTCTCTCTCACATAAATACTTTCAAAAATCAAAGAGAAATTTCTCAGAAGTTTCTTTGTTTCTTAATGATTTCCTTGCATAATTTTCACTCTTTT
>VZTG01002138.1:1525812-1539097 GCA_013397845.1 Melanocharis versteri | reverse complement strand
AAAAAATTTCCTGGGACTGTGGCTTCTTCTTCTGGAACTGTTCAGCTTTGCTCTGGTCTGGAACACCATCGTGCCCCCTCCCACCCCTCCTGCCGCGGCCTGGAGTGGATGCAGAACCCCAGCTCTGGAGACGAGCCGCATCTACAGAAAGGACTCTGAATCTTACCAGCTCTTCTCTGCAGCCAGAGGTTTTATTATTTAACATTATTCATTCTTTTCTTTTTCAGGCCTGTGAGCACCCTGCTTGTTAAATAAACAGGTTTTTTTCACTGATGCCATAAGTTTTAGCCCTCATATTTTTTCAGATCCGGTACTGTACTAGTATATAACTCTAAACTTCATATAGAGTGTTAGCAAGTTCTCTTCACAGTTTAGCTAGACAAAACAATCCTTTTGCAGCCTGAAAACCAAGGTCACCATCACGGCTTCAGGCCAAAGAAAGGATAAACAACAGCGAATTAAGGAGAAAAAACTGAGAGGGTGGGACTTTATTACCTGAAGCTGTGATTGGACAATTAACCCCAATGTGTAAATGGCCCAAACTTATAAAAGTGTGAAGACTCATGACCCATCGTCCATCTTGGGTGTAGCCTCGGCCAGGCTCTTGTGCTGCCCAAGGTGTATCCTTTGAAAGCCTTTTTAGTAAATACCTACTTTGTTTCTTTACTCTGTCTAGCCTCTCTTCTAGGTGGCCTCCCAAGGCATCATCACTTTCCTCAGAGGGAAATTCTTTCCGAACCTGGCTGGGGGAGGGGCTGCTGAAACCTGCCTTCTGTTAGAGGACAAGTTCATTTCAGACGTTTCCTCCCAATTTGTCTCGAACAGGGACATAAGGAAGTATTCTGCACCCAAGAAAATTTCACCTTAAATAAAACATCTCTGTATAAATGCGAGCACTTGATCAAAGTAAATGCATTATTCTCTTCAACAAAGTATTTGAAATGATCTCTGGAGAGTGTGTGGGAACAAAGAGAACAGGTGAACTGAAATAGCTGAAATCCCAAATCTTATCCTTAACAAAAGCATTATAAGATATCATCAAAAATATGCAGTAAAACATTTAAAACCACAAAGTCAAAGTTTGTTCTGTGGCACGCACCAGACACTGAATGCTTTCTGAAAATTATGTGCTCCTTTTTCAGGAATAACGTGACAAAATTGCTTTAAACATACCAAAAAGTCTTCTCTTTTGGCTTGTGCAAAAAAAAAAAAAAAAATTCAAGACGCAAGGAGCAGTGGAAGCATTGATGAGTGTGATTTATACTAAGAAACAAACAAACAAAGGAAGGATAGATACTAGAATAGTGAGAGTAGCCCCTAATGCAAGAAGTATTGGTTATGCTGTAGTGAATCAGATTCTGATTTTAGAATGTATTGGTTTAATGTTATGAGTAAACAAACCAAAAATGTTTGATATCAAAGTTTTCCAAATTTCCCACATCATAAATTGTCTTTACACCTGCTGTTTATGAGACTGTAAAGTTGTCCTATCATGCTAGCAACAGAAAATATCGTGGTCAAAAAACTACAACAGTGGTGGGACTGCAACCTGAAAGCAATTTTCAAGGAGAGTGTTGAGGAGTATTACATTAAAAAGAGATTTAAGAGTAAAGATGTGTTTTTATGTTCATTTAAGTCAGAAAAATAATATGCAGTTGGTTTCAATACATAAAGTACTCAAGATTCTGTGTCCATTTGTTAGTTGTAGGTAAAATATTATGCTAGATTTTCCTGGATAAAGTCACATTGATATTGATGAAATATTAGGGACAAAAAGCTTGGTATAGTAATAGCTTTGCTCATTCGTGTCTTTGCTATGTAAGATTAATAAACTTATTTTATTTATGAATTATAGTAGCACTAGGGAATCTAACTTTATCCTAAGTAAAGACATAGGTTTTTTGTTTGTTTGTTGTTTTGTTTGTTTGTTTGTTTTTCCGTTATTTTTATGATGAAATCACTTTTAAAGTTTCATTTCAGTATCCGGTTGTCAGTTACTATCCATCAGCAATTCTTTTATACTTTATTATAAACAGGTTTTCCCTGGTACACTCTATTTCATAACTTTTTCAAAGAAATCACGTGAAAAGTGTGAAAGCATTCAATGAGCCATACATGCCCACATAAAGTTAAATATACTTTTTTATCTCCGTTGCATATTTATGCAGTATGTCACTTGATTTGCAGTGAGTTGGAAACTTGAGATTTGCTTTTCATATCAAGTCATATATTAAAATTATTATCTGGTAGCTAGAACAATTCTGCTGTGATTAAAGCCGTGCCCAAGCCCTTTAATTTTGCATGTTTCTACTGTGGCAATTAGTCTTTGGGTATACTGTGTAAATACAGACCAATGGGTTTGGCATCAATACAGTTATTCACACCTTCTGTAGCAAACCATAACCATCATTAATTCAGTTCTGTTACATTGATAGAGCATGTTCATTTTCTAACTTGTTGCAGGGCTGTGTACTACCATTATGACTATAAATTGACACCTTACTTGTACAAAACTCTGAAGTCATGAAGGATTATTGGTGAGCTGGTATATATTTGTTCACAGAAGTGCAGTGGGTTCTGTGTTTTATGGGCAGGTGGATAGCAAACTGTTGGTCAAATCCTCTTTATCATATTGAGAACAAAAATAGCTCACAATATGTAGCATAAGCTTTACTGAATTACACCATGTAATTTTGAGTCACTTGTCCTTAGAGAGGACATTGACTTCTGGAAGAGAAGGAAACATGAAGGACACATTATCAATGGGAACGGAGAAAACTTTAAAAAATATTTAACTTTAAAAAAAACTTTGAAAGGTTTCACTTTTTAAAGGAAGGCAATGGGAGCTGTACTCCTAAGGGTAAATTTTTTAGACAACTTAATTGGAGTAGAGTATTAAACTAATGATTGTCAGTGAAGAAAACTTTGGGGAAAGTGAAATGCTTTCAAAAACTGGATTTACATGTATTTGAAAAAATGTTCCCATGTTAAAATTATTGGACTCTGACCAATGGCAAAAACCCATCTGAAATAAAATAAATAGTCTGCTTCTGAAATCTGTAAGAAGAAAAAAATATTAGCAGTGTGCATGGAATTCCTGCACAATCTTCTTTACCTGTTTTCCTTGTGCACAAAGGAGTAAGAGTAAAAATGCTTGTTTCAGAAATCCTTTGATTCTGGCAATCTGGAAAATTACGAAAATCTGATGTACAGCCAGGCATTCCAGACTCTATTGTTTCTGACTTATGATTTTTCAAGTGAAACCTAACTTTCAGCAAAATTAAACAATAGTTATTTCCAGGTAGCCGCATCCTTGTATAAAAGCGTGAATACTTCTTACTGCTGAGACACCTACTTGCAGGTTCAGTAGCTGAAACCCAGAAACTCAACGTTTGGCACCAGACAGCTGATCAATCTCAGACAAAAGATCAGTTTTGCTTCATTTTTTGATATGTGTAAATATAGTCTTGAACGCTTTCTTTGAAGTGAATAAAAATGTAATTCATTTGGAGGTAAATATTTTGATTTTCAAATTTCCAGCAAAATTTGACACAATGTCAGAGTATTGGTGGTATTTTTTCTTAAATAACTATTCCAAACACTTCCAGCTGCACTTTATTTTTTATTTAAACTAAGGCAGTTCATCACAACTTGGTGAAGCAAGTCTGGGTCTATAAAACCATAAGTCAGGAAAGCATGTCCAAGTGGTATTTTTTTTAATCTATTTCTGAATTGAAAAAAAAAGTTAAATGCACCTCTGATAAGACCTTGAGTCAGCCAGGGCTTTTAGGTAAGTCTAACATTGCTTAAAGCAAATATAACAGAAGCCACATGAAAAGCTTACACACTCTAAAGATAAGCTTTAATAAAAGACAGAATCAAAGCTGAAGCTTTTTTTTTAGTGGAACAGACCTGCTAAGGTGGGTGATAAAAATGTATGTAAAAAAGCAACCTCCCAGACCTTTCTGTCCTCAAAGGACTGTCTCTCCTCCAGCCTGGCTCTTGGTTTAGAATGTAGTGCCTATGACAAATATCTTTCTCACTACCAACCTTGAGTCCTGCCTACATGTCTGCTTGCTTGTCACCAGAGGGATCATAGGAATTTTTGTGACTTGTTTGGGTTTCTTACTTTCTTAGTGTCCCCTATGCTGCTTATCCAGCAGGAGCTACTCACAATAGACACTATGAATCATATTTTGGCACTATATATACAAATATATATTGCAATGGATTTTTTTTTTTTTAGAATTGATTATTTAAAAAAATTAAACCTAATGTTGTCTATACGACAAAAGGAAGAAAATAAGTGATGGTTAAAGTAGTCATAGATGCCCAACTTCATCAGCCTCACAGATCTTCCATGACAGAATAATCTGAGTATGTAGTTCAGCTTGATTTGATAACTCCCTATTTACAATTTTACTCTTTACCCGTGAGACTATTAGATCTATCTCCTACATAAAATGACCTGGTATGACCTGGTTCATTGTATTGGTAAACATATACATTTCCACATCTTCTGCTCACTTACTAGATAGTAATATAGTAAGTACTGGTGTCTAATTTCACCAGTTGTTGGAGCCATAATAAATGCATAAAATATCCTTTAGTCATCTACAAGCATCACCTCTACAATTCTGTTGACTTTTTTCATTAAAAAACAAAACACAAAAAGAAAAAAAAAAAAAAAAAAAAAAAAAAAAAAAAAAAAAAAGTCAACATTAAAGTCAAGTTTGTTGTAAGACTTTTTTATAAGTATATAAAACTTAAGTAACTTAATATGTAAGACAGATGCAAGCATTACCATTAGAAGACCTGTAACAGTAGCTGCTTGTGTTATTTGCCATGAAATTACAGTTATTTCTTATAAAAAATACGAGAGCCATTACCTGGATGATTGTAGTCTATGCTATAGATATTCATAATCTGGCCAGTTATGGAAATAGGTAATTATTTGGGACTGAAAATCATGTCTAAATGAAAAACTAGAGTAAAGCTGAGAAAATGCATCTAATTAATCTGAAGGATATTTTAGAGGATGACCGTGTGATGCAGAGTGAATCTTCTTTCTGCTTTCACAGAAATGTTTAGTTCTCAAAACTTCAAGGAAAATTCTTAAATATTTTACAGTTTATTTTTTGTCTGTATAACTCAAAAACTATCAGAAATTAAGTTTAAGCTAGAAATACATAATGAAGATGCACAAAATGTTTTGGGTCTCAGTCATACTTCCTAAATATACAGGATGTCAGTGTTGCTTATCTGCCTTGTTTAACTGTTAAAAAGGAGCAGAAATTGCAAAGAAATACCAGATATGACATTTGCACATAGAAGGTCAGTCAAAGTGCATTTGGTCACCAAGTCACATGATTTCTTTCTGTGCTCTGCTGGATCAGATTTATAGATGGCAAAAGATAACTGTCTTATCACATGTGGTAATCAATCCCCTCTTTTCATAAAATAAAGATTTGAAAAAAAAAACAAAAACTTTTTTCTTTTTCAAAACTGTTTACAGAAAGAGGAAGTAGTTAATAAATATACCATTACTAATAATTCTTATTGTTTATTAGATATGGTAGAACATAATTAACAGTTGCATTATATGACTTTTTTTTCCCCTTTTATTGCTTAGGTATAGTCAAATTACTATGGTCACGTATTATAACCAAAACAAATGAAAAGGATAAGTGATAATAGCAGTGTATACATACTAAGAAAACAAAACAAAACAACAACAAAAAATCAGTTAAATTTGAATTCATTGAAGCTCTTACTTTTATTCAGTCAGGGCTAGAAGAAAAGGATTCACAGTGTAAATCTGGACTTACCTTCAGAGTTATTGAGAAATTCATGTATATGTTGTGAACAAGTTGGTCCAATTTCATTTATTTTGGCCTATTGTCTATAAAGTCCACTGAAGCTGTTCCTGTGAATGCCATCTCATTATTTTATGTTTCAGCGTGGATAATTTTGAGGTACATTACGTGAAAGATGCTTTTGGGAAATAAATTGTTTGGATTTCTTCATGTGAGAGTAGCAGAATACTTAACTTTCAACTGACTTGGGTTTTTCCCATTAAAATGATATCACAGTGGGTTTTCAATGTTCTGATGTTCCCATGGACATTCTGCAAAGAAAAAAAAAAAAAAAAGGAAACACAAATTGTAAACAAAATTTGTTTCATCCATTGTGTTTCTTTTATAGCAGCGGTTTTTTACTTTATTTCTACTTACTCTTTTCCAGATGGTGTTTATGCATGAAGTGTATATTTAATGTACACCTTTTGCAAAGGAATTAATAACTAATATTAGAGAGACCGTTTAAGATGCATGGAATGTTAAATGAACTTGTATACAGTGCATGAGCTCTTTATAATTTTTCAACTTTAAGAGCTGTGTATCAAACAATATTTTAAAATTACTGGCTTTGTCTCTCAAGATTCTGTTGTGTTTTTAAGGTTTTGAATATTTTTTTGGAGGAAAGGGAATCGCTTTGTTTTGCAGAAAAACCTGGAGCCAATGATTTTCAGCTATGCATTGTGTTTTGGTACCTTCCAGCTAATCATTAATCCTTAAGCAGTGACCTGATAGTCATTGCTAAAAAAAAGTCACAAAAAATGTTAATGAAATCTAAGAAATATCTAGGTTATCCACAGAGATCATGGCTCCTGGAATAAATAGACAATACTGCTTGACAGTCTACAGTAATTCATATTTAAGAATGAAAAAGAGTGAAGGAATCTACCTGCATGATTCCTGACAGGCAATGTCATCAAAAGCCTGTGAAAAAATATTTATTTCTGTGCTACCTTCTGATGTAAATATTACAAGGGAATGAAAATAACACTTATAAGCAGTATCTGGGTATGAAAAACTTATTAGGAAAAGGTGCAGGTTTGCAAAGGTGAGACAGTCAAATTTGTCAAATAGATGTCAAATTGATGTCAAAAGTAAAGGATTGTGCTAGTTTCTTCAGATATTTAAATATGTCACCAACACCACAACATTGAAAAATCTCCTTAGGCCAGTGACAGCTTTGTTTGCTCCCTGCTGCATGACATCTGCCCCTACATTTTCAAGGCAGTACACAGAAATGTAGCTTTCTAACTCTCGCTGCAGTCAAAAGAAATTGCTGCAATCTGGAACCCGATATTTTACAAAAGATTACCTAGACACTATTGTGTGTCTTTTGCAAGTGCTATACATCAGAATTAAGAACAGATTGTTACTAAACCAATAACTTTATTTGTGTGACACATATTGTGTATTTTTGTCTATTACAGGATATAATTGAGAGGGCAGATATTTTGCCTGTTTCAGTTACATGTCCAGGCTGTGACTCTCAGGGAGAAATGCTTGCCTTGGATAAAATGAATGTTTCCATTGAGAAATAACTTCCACAATAGCAGTATAGTGTACACATTACTTCATATACCACAGAATAGTCACTGCATATAGCTTTTCTCTTCGGTGAGAACGTATCCATCGATTTCTGATCTTAGCACCAAAAAAAGCAATACTCTGTAGCCTATTTTAGTGTCAACATTATCCGCTACTGCAAATTGAGGACAGGAAAGAATACACATACCCGCATACACTTCTTATACCTCTGACTTAGTGACACGCGAAGATAGAAACAGACAGGAAGAAAAGATTTGCAAGTGACTACAAACTACTCTGGAAGAATGGGAGCATCCTGGAATTGGCATGTACATGTCAGCCTTTTTCTGGCTGAGTAATTGAAACTAGTCTTGAGGTAGGTTCGGTAGTGTTTAATTGCCTAAGCATGAGACAGTTATAGATTCCCTTACTTAACTCTAGACATTTACCTGAGCTCTCCAGGAGACAAGTCTCACTGCTCCAGGAGCCATCACTTCCTGTTCAGAAAGGAACCCTCTCCAGGTCAAGACTTGGGACAGCTCAGCATGCAGGTGCTGCTATTTATTTCCATTATGATAGATTCTATTACCTGACTATTGCAAACTTATTTGTTTCAGCAAGGTGAAATTAATCAGAGCACATCTTTAGACATGTGAAAATAATTGAAAAGCCAGTCTTCCTAACTTGGGCTACAGTCACCTTCCATAAGTCATTGGTACATACTTATATCTGCAATGAAATTAATGGGCTTTGAATGCCACAGATGGTCATTGCTATCAAACTCTACATTTTAAAAATGACTGGAAGTATAAAGCAAAAGCAAGGCTTAGCTAGTCTTAATATAATCATCTTTAGGAAGCCTTTTGCAGCATACAAAGTGTTTTTTGACAAATGGCAGTGTAATGTCCTATATTTTCCCTTGTTCTTCTTCTGTCCAGCCTCTTTTCTCCAGGGTGACTTGGTTCTCCCATGAAGGTTTTTCCAAATAACACCACCACATTTATATTTACCTTTGAAAAAAGAATAGAAGGATGATGAAGGGAAGGAGATGATGAACTTTCAGTTAATTTGATTTTCATTCCAAAAGTTCAAACTTCTGACTGTAAGTGAACAGCATAGTTTAAGATTAAGTTGCATTTCTGTCACTTTGTGTTATGTTGTTCTGGTCTGATGTAACGTGATGTGATCAAAATAAACATGAATTAATCAGACATCTACATTTGCCTTTTTTAGTCTGACAGAGCTACTCTAATGCTTTATTAAGAGAAAAGCTACAGAGGCACAAAAAATTTAAACCACTTGATAGGTTTTTTAAAATTCTGAAACATTATTTTAAAGTTTTATAAAGTGAGTTTAAAATATTATTTTATAAAGTCAAGACTGTTTCTTGTTCATGCCTGTGCATATTTTCTCTGGAAAAGTAATGAGAAAATGGATTAATTGCATTCACTGTCACATAAATTTTGAAATCAGAAGAGGATTAACAGCAACATTTTCTGCTCTTAATATTCTGCACTTGAAAGAAATAAAAGCAAGAGTCACAGACTGGAAGAAAGACATTTGGTTCTTCTGCAATTAATACTTTAAAATAGTAACTACATATTCATTCTTCCAGGAAGTGTTCACTTTAAATCACATAATAAAGCAAGGATATATAATGGTAAGTTTAATACTGTAAAAATGATGTCATTGCTGAGAGAACCTGAGAATTATGTTTGTCCACTCAAATGCAGATTTATCAACATTAATCACATTTGTGCCTTCTTTTACATTTCATTCGTCAGCAAGAAGGTATCCATTGGAAATATTCTTATCGTGTGCTTTACAACAAAGAAAAAAGCAGGAAACTCTCTGACAGAATGAAGGGGAGACAATTCACAGTCCAGAGCCATTGCTTCCTCTCAACAAAATACGTTGTGCTTTAACTAGCAGAGCATGAGCACATATTGCTTTCCTATGCACTGCACTTCTCAAGATCAAGGAATCTTGCCTATTGCAATTCAAATTAACATATTTGTTTGAAGGTTAAGATATTATACTGATCTTGTGCCTTTTCTTTCCTTGAAACACTCCATTATATATATATATATATATAAAAAATGTATATACAACCATAAATAAACATGCACACATATATATGTGTGTTACTTCTCTGTGTTTTTAAATAAGTGTAAGAACATCAGCACATTTCACTATGTGCTGACTGAAAACAAATCAAAGGATGGCATTGACACATTATTTAAATAAATCACAACATTCCCTTCTCAGTGAGAAAAATGTACAACATGGATCTTGAAACAGCCAATTTCCTTGAACGAAAACTGGGGGACCCAATGACAATACAGAGAGGCTGCTGCTTCCGTAAGTGAACTGGAATGAATATGGTTGGCTTAGTTATAGGCTACATCTGTGGAATAAGCATCTTGGCTTTCATAAATCTGTGGTTTCAGTACCTCTGTGGGAGTGAATAACTCCAAAACTCCAAGTACTGAACTTAAGTCTTTTTTCTTTTCTCTCTAGAGTATTCATCCATAATTCTGCCAACTTGAACTGTGTGGAGAAACAAGTAATTACAAATTACACTACAATTTAGCCTATATATGGGAAATATAGATCTGAAAGTAAACTTTCTAATCAAAGCATTACATTCTGAGCCAGCAACAAATTAGTTTGATTAGTTATTGTGCAAACTGTTGGCCTAAGAAGCCATCTGTAAATAAAGACAATTGGAAAAATATTGGAGATTATAAACAGCCATAATGTTAACTTGCTTTCGCATTTTCTCACCATGTAGTTCCAATGTGACACTGTAGAATCTGCACAGTAACAGTGTATTATGAATATGTAAATATGCCAAATATGCTGTAAGCTCCAGTCTGGCATGTTGATAAAACACAAAGTTACTGCACGCTCTGAAACTGAGCATTAGCTCTCCACATTTGCTAACATTAATCCAAACTACTCCATGTGCTACAGCTTGAAAGATGTTCAATTAAAACTCATTCTGCCTGGTATAAATTACTATTATTATGTTGTGAAAGAAAACCTGGAAATATCTGCTTGCTTGTTATATGTGCACTGCCCTTACTCTCACCTCACCTCCCAGACAGCGATTTCAGAAAATTGCCTTTAGTTATTTAAAATTCTGTCGTGAGCTGGTTTAAGCAAAAACAATGAAGAGTTGAATACATGCATAATTTTTTGAGAATTTCATACTTTAGGCTACTGGGTAATAACTGTTGGCAATAGCTGTATTTTGAACATTTATTTTTATTTCCAGGGTATTTACTTACACCAGGCGCACACACACACATACTTTATTAGACTGATGTTCATTGCTAAAGTCCATTGATTTGTCTCAAGCTATCTAATGAACAATCAGATATGAAGTCACTTTCGGGTGTCAAGGGAAATAAGTTATTCATGTATTGCTTTGATAAGAAAAAAACACATGGAATATTGAGGTTATCCTCTCTCATTTTTTAATATTCAATAAGTTGAACTGTATAGATTAGCTATCCAAACACAAATTTTGTTATTCTCAGACAAAAAAAGGACACATGTAAATATTTAAATTATAGTCTTATCACAAACAGACTGGTTATTTGATTGCGAAAAATGTCATATGGAAAGTTTAACTTTTATGTTAGCACAGTTAAGGCACATTTGAAAGCATTAATTTAGAAAAGCTCTTGTAAATACTTATAAAACCGGGCAAGTGTCACTATATTTTATTTCCATAAAAATTATTCTAAACCCCCTGAATTTCCAAATTAGAAAGGTCCTTAAACACATGTCTAACAGATATATAGGTAATTTTACTATCATCCACTTGTACTTAATACCAAGCATATGCCAGCCAACATTTTCTAAAATATGGCTGTCTCCTGGGAGTTTTGCATAGCTGAAGACCAAACAGTGGAATGAAAACAATTAAAAACTTGGCAGTATTTTCAATGCCATCACTTTTCAAACTCCCAATGATAGCTATAAAATCAAGCAGATTTTTCAGAAGCATACAAGGGCAGCAGTCTTGTATGCTGCATAATATCTTTCATATATTTGAGTAGTGTCTGACAGGGTCCCCAAGGCTTTCAGGGACATCCAGCATCTTTGTTCCCTGGCTGTACTTGTAGGTTTTCTAGTACAGTTTGAGAAATACCTGGTAGTGAAAGCCTGAGATGAGGCTCTCTAGGCAGTAGAAACCTCTGCAACTGGCTAAAAAATTGTTCATGTTGTCATGGGGTTACTAGGACCTCAAGGTTGTTGTGCAAGAGAGCTCTAGCTCAGATCTGATTGTGATTTCCCTGTGAATCTCCTGATCACTTTGTCAGAAGAGGCACCCTAGTGTTGCCTTTTTCCCAACCTGGAAATGAAACTGAAGATAATTTTAGTAAGGAGGTAATTTATTTTTTATTTTAAGACCTTTTATTTTAATTTTTATTTGAAGGCCTTCAGGGCCAGTTATGGAAAGATGTCCACAAAAGCCCACCCCCTCCCCAGGGGTAAGTACATTTTCATAGGTTTTAGGAAACTAGCATAATTTATGAAAAGCGCCAATTAGGAGCACAAGTGGTGATGCAATTCCCCCCCAGGTCAAGCCCCTTCTCTGGAGTCCTCCCCTCCCCTTGGCACTGGCTGTACTTTGTCCATGAGAATGTATCTCGAAGAGTTGTTCTCGGCTTTGGTTCCAAGATGGCACTGGGGCCTTGTACCCCTAGGTCTTGGAGCTCTGGAATTTCTTCTGTCTTTCTGCCTAGGGAAAGGCCATGGTAAATTACTTGAAAAACAGGACATGAATACAGTAGGCTACAGAGCTACAAATATATGTGTGAAGAATAAAGAAAACATATAAAAGAAAAAAAGCAAAAAACCAAAACAGCATCACTAGGATCATGGTTTCTGCACTCAGCCTGCTGGCTGGAGGAGTCCCATTGAATCATACCTTAACTGGTCCATAGCAGTCCTCCCAAGTCCTTAAATGCCAACCGTTGCACCCTACACATCCACTCGTTTTGTGCAACTGTAATTTCTCATTCAGGCATAGCCTAAAGTCATCTAATTATTTTAAGGTATTTAGAATTGTAGGCAGGCATCCTGATAGTTGCTTTTTTATTAGTTTGTTATGTGTCCTTTTAATTTTTAAAGAGACAAGCAATGCACTATAGTATTCTGTAACCACTTTTCCAGTTGGCACAAATTTTTTTACAGTTTGGTAGACTAACTTCAGACAAATTCAAATATGAATCACATAAACCATGAAATTACCAAACTTAAAATTATGTGTATTATAATTTTAATGCAGGAATTTATATATATGGACTATAACTGAATGAACTTATGGAGTTAATTTCCTAGAGCGACTTCTATCACCTTGATGTGTTTAGTGCCATCCCTGCTGATTGCAGAACTTATTCTATCCAGAAGAGCTGACTGATAAAAGTTCTTAAAAATTACAGCTCTAAAGACAATAAACCTCCCACTTACCCTGTAGTCATCTGGTTTTCTCCATAAGAGATAGTACTTCTCTCAATTTACATTTTAATTACTTTTAAGTCATTTAGCAATTTGCAAATATCATACTAGATGACTAAGAGAGAAAAGTAGAAAACATTATATCACATTTTGCAAAATGCCAAGCTAGCAGACAGACGATCTAACTTTACAGATCTGGGTCTTGCTGTCAATTGGCATTAGCCAAATCACAAGATGTTTGGAACATTAAAGAAAAACTTCACTGTAATAATTTTCTTTGCTTCAGCAAATGTACTCATACATCACCTAAGAGTCAGACAGAAGAGATAAGCTGTTAAACATACTAATGACTCGTTCTTTTTCCAGTATGATTCAATCACAAAAGAGGAAAAGATGACCACATAACCAAAATTCTTGCAAATACATAAAAA